>VOQK01028973.1:3537-14719 GCA_015052645.1 Benitochromis conjunctus | reverse complement strand
TTCAGTCTTAAGCCTTCTTCTTACCGGTTAGCCCTTTAAGACCCACCATAGAACCAAATCCACCAGAGCTTATCCTTATACTTTTACATGCTGTAGTGCCATTTTTGGGAGCATTTCAAGTTGCTATACATCAATACAACCATTATATCCAAAATTTTAATAATATGTATGCATTAAGTCCATAGTGACTACATAAATTGTAAAAAAAAAAGTGCAATAAACTCCAAAAAAGTTGAAACTCGTTTTTATTTTTCTTACAGGGGTTTATCCCTCAAAACTGTAAATGCAAAAAAGTTGCACAAAATAGTTTCCAACCACAGGAAATTTATTTTGAGTGTCTTCATAGTTTTATTTTTGAGATACACCAATTTTTATATACTGCAGGAAAAACTAAAACAAATATTATAATGCAAATTTGCAAAAAAGCATGTTCATCAAAATAAACAATTTCCAATAGTGCAATTGGAGTTCTAAGCATCTCAGAAACTATACAGAAAGGCATAAAGTCAAACATGACTTTTAAAAACACCAGTATGGCAAAACTGTTTCCCATGAAATATGACATCACTGCCAGTTTTGGCAGGTAATGGCGGACATGCGATAGTTCGTGTTGAAGTCTATTCCAACGTAGGAAGTGCTATGAACAGCTGATCAGATCGGCAAAGCGTGTTTCTGGAATATTATGTTTTTGTTGCTGCCAAGTGCTTTTTATGCAATTTTTGCAAAGCCATATGTGGAAGGAAACCGTGACCTAGGACAAGCTGAATGCATTAGATTTAAGCACAACTCCTCCGGTTCTATATGCAAAAAGATTATTGTGCTAGCTTTTATGGTTGCAGTTCTACCGGGATTTAAAAATAGTTACGCAAAACCGAGCGTTCCCGCTCCAATAGGCCTTAAAGGGTTAGTTCTCACGGGTTCAATCACTAATAAAAGCTGAGATGAACTCAATGTCACTGATATCGGCGTGAAATGCTGTGAAATCTTTCTGACACTTCCTGGACCGTGTAGCCTTTTTGCAGACAAACCAAAGAGAGCGTGGTTCCAGCCTGTTTTGGAAAAAAAAAAAAAAAAAAGGCTGCAAGGAAAAACGATGAGCAGTGGTCAGCATTATAACGGATAACATGGCCCACATGCCTGTGGTCTTACCAGTCACACGAAACGATTCTGTGAGGCCGCTGTTTGTGTGTTTGATGCAGATTTTGTGAGGGCAGCACAAAAGGCTATTGTTCGGTGAGAATGCACACCAGTTTATTATGACGTTTGCTTTTTCACAGCAGATCTTTCCCTCTCATTTTTATCCCCCCTTGCTCATCATCTATCGGTGTATTCTCTTCATACCTCCTCCTTCCCCACTTTCATCTTTGCATTTTCTTTCTAATCTTGCACTGACCTTGAATGCTGCTCTTCAAGGTTATGAGAAGCCTCTCAGTCTAAGTGCACTACACCCCAGAAGCCTCAAAGTAGTCGTATTTGTTTGCGCTTGTGCTTTGAGCTAAATCAGCATCAGGAAATATGCAGACAGCAATGTCTTGTGCAATATCCTTAATCTAGTTGATCTCTCTGACTCTGTGCTTTGATTTGTCGTCCTGCGAGCAAAGAAAAAACCGCGAAAGCTTCATAATCACCTGACTCTCTGTTGCCTCCTCTGAGACCAGGAAGATGAGCTGTCACAACATGTGACTGTGGAGTAAGTGCAGGTGCAGCACCTCTGCGTGTTAATTTATGATGTCTGAGTAGCAGTTAGTAAAGTGACAGGTGCAGCGCCGTCAAGGGGGATGCAGTCATTTCTGTACAGTGCAAGTAAGACTGGGTGAGGGTGGGTAAAATCCCTGATGGGATTTAGTTATGTGTCACCCTTATCTGAGAGGACCAGAGCGAGTTCACTGGGTTTAAAACTGATGCAACTGATGAAATGGGGTTTTCCCCACACAGAGGCAGGTGCTTCGACGGTAATGCATCAAAGACCGAACAAAGAAATGGCCCACAACTGTGGCTGACTTTAAGGCCATGTGTTGGCACTGAGCTACAGAGGGATTGTTAACACTGTTTTGTCTTTCTTGTCGAGGCAAATGCCTTTAGAAGCTGGACGCTATCAGTAGCAATGAGTTGAACGAAATGCTATGCGATTACAAATAATTACTTGATTAAGAACAAACTTGCCAGTTCAAGGCCAGGAGGGAGTAGATGGTGCTTTAAAAAAGTGTTTTTGCTGAGGTGCACAATGAGAAATGCACTGACTGAGATGTGAGACACGGAACTTTACTTTTCAATCTACACGGTCTTTTAAAAGAAATGTCAAGAGCAGACTTTGGGGAGCGGTGCGGCGGCTCCGGCTTGACTCGTGCTTGTCAGCTGCTTTCTTTTTTGAGTCTGCCATCAGGGACTTTGTGCTCTGTAGCGGGTTAGCGTTTCTATTCTGGCATCTTCTCAGACTCTGATCATTTACTTGAAGTGAAAGACTTGAAATAGCAGGTGTTTAAAATCTCTCAGATCACCAGCCCAAGTCGGGGTTTCTCTGGCATTGTTGTGGCCTCTTTTATGTATCATTAATTATTAAGATATTCATAAATACACTTGTTGCTGTGACATAAAATACTAATGACTTATTAATGTGATTTCTGGATACTTCAATTATAAACTTTTATCTTTCCTATTAGGACTAGAGCCCAACCATTAGAGTCGGCTAATATTGGGCATTTGCCACTACGTCAGTATCAGTGTCAACAATGCACACATGTATATAAAATTGTCATTATCCTAAAACCTGATTAGTAGCTACACATAAAAAATGTAAAGATAAACTGTATAGTTTGTGTGCCTGAAAATATCGGCTAATATAACGGATTTTTCAATCACCGAACATGAGTATTCATCTTAAAAATCCTGTATCAGTCTGACCCTAAATAGGATAATTAATGAAACTACTACTAATATTCAGTAATTAAAGGACCAAAACTGTAATTATTAAAACTAACACATACATTATTTAAGTTGGACAGTCAAAATTAAAATGGTTGCAGTTGAACTTCATTTTCTGAGGATGATTAATGATTAATGATGATTAATGTCCGTACAAAGTCTAATGCATATTTGACGTGCATCTGTTAGGTGATATGTTCCTGAGGCCACTCAGTGGAGAAGTGCATCCAGTCCTGGATGATAAATGATCAAATCATAATCATCAAAGACAAAAGCATCATTTTTCATTGATTGATTAGAAGGGATGGTATACACGAGTCTGGTATTCTTCATATCCGAAATGCCAGAGGTGAATTAATTTATATCAATAAAACATTGTTCAGGATGTGAACATTTATACATGGACTTTACAGACTCTTCAAATCGGTGTCAACTCTGTTGGAAACAAATGTGTGTCCAACTTTGGGCTCTGGTCCTCTCTTCATGAGTGTTCTCACTAAGGCCAGATGGCCCCTGAGGGCCCCCTGAGGCTCCAGAGGCTAAGAGCGAGAATCAGGCTCTGTGTTTTCCCAGCTTAGCTGGCCAGGGGGCTCGAGCAACAATAACAACATGTGCTTGGGATCACACACTGCTCTGGTGGCTCTCTGGGAAACTTTAAGGGCTAATGCGGTAGAAAAACAATATTAGTTAGCATGTTTCCATGACTGGGACTGTGGTCAGGATGTCCATTTATAGTCATTCTGGGTCCAAAATATCACCACCTAAAGAGTGAAGCAAATTAGTAGTCACTTGGTGTTGGTAAGCCTCCTTCTCTGCTAACATGCTAACACCTTTAAAGTGCTGTACCTTGTACAGCGCTGAATTATTGATGGGACTTAACCACTGATCGATGTCGGCTTCTAGAGTTGCTGTCTTCTGTTACATACCTGAAACACACACTAGCTTGGCTTTCTCTCCCTCGTAGCACAAACCCCGAGAATCAAACATGTGTTTCACCTGTTAAGACACACAGCTAGTGGCTGATTTGGGTAATTGCTACTAAAACCTGAGTTATCTAATTGTCCAGGTTATATCAACATTATCTTACTTGAATATATAAAAACCTACATCCCGTTACTATGAGACGATTACGGCCTGGTTGATATTTCTGTGATGTATGACCTGATATTGGGTATTTGCCGATACATTGGTAGTGTCATTGATAACAGTCGATAAATGAAGTAAGTAATGAAGAGATGGGAGAAAGACCCTTGAACATAGGAGTGTTGAGTGTTGCTGTTGCATAGGCTGACTACCAAAGGGTAGTACCTGTATTTGAATTGGCACAAATAACAGCCAGCTGACCCGATCAGAGTTGGGCGGAGCTTAAACAATCAATCCGCAATAAAACGATCATTTTTAAACTAGTGAGGATTCATAAATACCTGCAATTTACAAATCTGATTGTTTCAGGAGGGGGGGGAAAGCAAACAGCCGATATGTGGGATTTTCAAGTCTCCAAATATCAGCATTGACCTTAGAAAATATGGTGATGTTGATCAGTATTCTTAACCACAGTCTTTATGTAGCCTGTTAATGTGCCACATTAAGGCTAAAGACAGCTGAGGATAAAGGTATAGTCATTAATTTTGCTGGTATTTGTCCTGATGGATGAAGCGTTCAGTCTCATGGTGGACATAGAAGAATAACGGGGATTTTAATGTGTGCACTTAGTCAAGTGGTTGTACGAAATAATTGTTGAAATATTTCATTTTGGGCTTAAGTGGATGTCGGCTTTTGGCTGATCTGTTAAATTGGACAGTTGGAAGAAAATATCACTTTGAGAATTTCGGTTATCTTCCTTTGAGAATTCAACGTTGTAAATGTGACTAAATAATAATTGATTGGTGGTAAAAAGCTTTAAAAAGCACATCGGTTGCATTGATTCATAAACCCTGCAAATCTGAATGAAAGTAAAATTGTATAATTTCCTATTATTGCCAGACTGTGTTTCATCATATCACTGAGTCTTTATATAAAGGCTATAACTTTAGTCTTTTTGGAGTATCATAATAACCACTGGGAGTTTGGACAGTCTGAAAGCAGGATGTTCATACCCTCATATATAAGGAGTGGTTATGTTGGCCATCTGGTTATGGTGTCAATAAACTGTAGGCTCATTATGCACCTCATTAAGCCTACTTGGAAATCCTTGAAAGTTCTTCCAAACCTTGCAAAGTGCCCCTAAGTACACTTAAGGGTTAAAACCCTGGACAGGATGAAGGTGTTCAGCAGGACATGGAGTTGCCTTGCGATGTTTCGCACCGTTGAAGATATGAGTTCATAAGTGCTGCTTCAGAGCTGTGCATTTTGGGCTTTAAAAATAACACTACTTCTACCCATAGCTGTTTCCTGTGACTTCCTTTCTTCCTTATCCCCACTCGGTTTCACCGTCTCTATCGCTTAGCCATTTAGAAGACGGTCTTCGTGCAACCGTTTGTTGCTTTGTCGTGAAATGTAAAATCGGGGACATTTCCTTGCTTGAAAACATTTAAACCTGCTTTCACTATTATGAGTAATTATATATGGACTCTGCAAGATCCAGATTTGGAGATATTCTGTTTACTTGTCTACAGCAAGAGAATTTGTGTCCCTGTTGGAGTTTAAAATCAACAAAATAGTGTGACATATAGAAGTGTGACTACCAGTAAAAGACTAGTGTGGTTTATTGTTCCATGCTGGAGTTTGGATGAGGTGTACATAACTGCTGACGTTATGTTTAGAAAACTGGCGAGTGAATAAAGCGCTGTGTGTGCATGCGTTCGCTTGCAACAGTGACACCTTTTACTGCAAACGTGGGTGTTTTCAACAAGTGAAATTGGTTTCACCCAGCACCGTAATCTGGCTCACCACAGAGAAAGTCTTATCTTGCAACTGACTGGGAAGCGCATAAACGCTCGCTCCTCCCCGAAGTGCGACTATTGATGCAGGCAGATAAAGATGTGCCGGTAGAGCTCGACTGATCCTTTGAAAGCTTAATTGACTTAAATTTTCAAAATTGTCAGTTGATGAAAGACACATTTGGGTCCAAACAGATGGATTATTATTTTAAACAGAAGAGGCTTTTAGAAGTTTACTGCAAAAAAAAACAACAAAAAAAAACAACAGGCAGAGAGCTGTTTGCAGTGACAGATGGCGTCCACATGTATGTGACAAGTTAAGAGGTGACGATTCTTTCTTGGACTGTCGGCTGAAGTTTGTGGCAGTTTGTCTCACCAATTTAGGTCAAAGTTTTCTGAGGTTTAGACAAGGCCATGTTTGTTATTTTTGTATCTGGTTTTAAGTGCACTGACCCACATGGAGGCTTAAAGAGAATGCAGTATGACAAAATGTCTTCTGGCATTTTGAGTCATGAGACATCAGATGCACCTCGGCAATAGTCAGCGTGTTACTTATGCATGATTTTGTCTGTTTCGGCACAGAAAAAGTTTGGAGCGTGAGGTTTCACCTTCAAGTTGTGACATATTTTTAGCATGTGTGTGCCATCCAGTGGTTGCAGTTCTTTTAAATCAGTGGCACGCACCCCCACAAGTGTCATGCAGTGATTAATATTCACTGGCCACAACATTTAAACCACTGACAGGTGAGATGAGTAACATCCATCATGTTGTTGCTACGTTGTGCTAAAAAACAAAACTTGGGTTCTGAATGTCATGTGGATGTCCCTTTGACCAAACCACCCACCCAAATACCAATGCAGAAAAGGCACCCCACTGTAAGGGCCATGGTGGTTACCAATGGCAACAGTCTTCCCCCAGCAAGAAAATGCACCATGCATTTACCAAATAAAGTGACCCAAGCATTCCTCTGGCCTCTGTAGAATATGCCCCATACCGCAAACCCACATGACCCAGGATTCTCCCAGTGGTTTTATGTCCTTGCTCCAAAGGGTCAAAGCTGATTTGGCATCACAGGAGGGGAACCTACACAATGTTAGGCTGGAAGATTTGATGTTGTATGGCTTTATAACTACATGGTAGAAGTTGTATAATAAGCATGTGGATATAAATCCAGAATGAGTTCTGAATTGTCCAATCCATCAGAATTAAATGCCTCACATGTATCAGTTACTTTTTATCTGTGCTGATATGTTTATCCAGTGGTTGCAGTAAAGTTTTAGGATACTTGGAAATCTTTTTTTCTTTTTTTAAATGTCCTTAGTGTTCATACTCTGCAACTGAGCGGTTGGTTTAATGTCTTTATCAGAACTCATTAGAAAACCAATAAAGTAATTAATCCATAAGAAGAGTTGACGATAGCTTTATGAGGAAAATCATTATTAGTCATCTTAAGACAAAAGGGGCAACTTTTTTGGTAACAAATCTTTCATACATAGGTCAGTTAGCAAAGTGGCAGTTAGCATGCATCGTTAGCAAAGTCACTGTGGTCGTTGATGAGTTCTTCAATGTGCGTGGTGGGGATGGGGGGACACTTTAATCACCCTCACCCAGCTGTACATGCACATTTTAAAGAAGCTAACAAAGGAAAACCACCTTGATCTATCCAGAATTCTGAGCCAGTCGCAAGCTAGCAGCCTCGGTATGAGCAGCAAAAAGACCAAAACACTTGTATAAAAAAATTATGGGGAATGGGCAAAAAGAGAAAAACGGTACTGGAAAAATGTGAATTGCTTCTTGAAATTATGTTATAAGTTTTAGATCCCTGGCTCCTCCAGTGTGGATGTCGAAGTATCCTTAGGCAAGATACTGAACCCCCGATGCATCCATCTCAGTGTGACTGTTAGGTTGAAAGCATTTAGTTATAGACAAAAACACTTGTATGAATGTGTGTGTGAGACTGAGTAAATGTGGCTCGTAGTAAGAAAGCACTCCATTAGCTTGCAGTAGAAAATCACTATATAACTATCAGTCCATTTACTTTTATATATATATTTATAATATTATAATTTCTGCTTTTTCTTTGTCTGCCAAGCTTGGGACATCTGAACTAAAACTCCTGTGACGCAAGAGAACAATAAACTTAAGTTGTTTCATCATTAAAGCAAAACCGCAAAACAGCTTTAAGTAGTGTCTCATTATTAACACTATACTTTGTACCTTTTTGGCGGCCAATTTGTGCATTATTGGTAGCATTCACAAATCAGCCAGAGCTTCTTGAGATAATCTATTGTTAAGTTATTTCTGTAACTAAACAGTATCTCATTTCCCACCCCCTTTTTTTTATTTATGTGTTTATTTATTTTTAAACCCCCATCTGCCTTGTGTTTCCAGGAAGGACGAGAGCAGTATGAGCTCGCTGCGACCTCGGAGCAGGGCGGCAAGAAGAAGGGCAAGGGTAAGAAGAAAGAAAAGGATATGGATGAACTGAAGAAGGAAGTGGACATGGTGAGTGTGTCAGTGGTCACTTTTGGGGTTTTTTTTGTTTTTTTTGCTACGTTTGTTCACCTCAGGACCTTTTCCTGTGATTGTCCAGGCCCCCGCCTTTCATTTGAACACTCTGTCCTCTCTATTGTGTTCATCTTCTGCTGCTGCTTCCTTCATATATACCTCTTCTTGGCACACGACCACAAGAACTACCAAAATGCAGCATGCCAGCACTAAAGAGCATTAAATTGGTGTTTGATGTCAATATTCACAAAGCTGTAAAAAGTTTCATTTGTTCATCTATTGTACCTTATTTTACCAATCACATATTAATTTCTCATTAAATTCTGAATTGTGTCCTTTAAAAAAACATTTTTCTTTCTGCCTAATTGTTGTTTTTCTCCATCTTTTTCCTGCCTTACTCCTTCCTCTTCTCCCTTTCTTGCTTCATTTCATGCTCCTGTTTTGGTTGTTGCTTTCCTTCAGCTCATCCTCCTACTTACTTTACATTTATTTTATCTTTCCCGTTTTCATCTTCCACCTCTTCTCCTTCATCACCACGTCTCTCTGTCTTCTGTTAGCTTCTTATCCATCTGTCCATTCATTCATCTTATATGAGGAAGTCATTGTAAAATGAAAGTAAATATCACTGGCTTTCAGCACATTGAGCCCACACACACTTGGATTACATGAACTCTGGTCTGATGCCACTTTCTCTGTGTGTCCCTGCAGGATGATCACAAGCTAACCCTGGATGAGCTCAACCGCAAATATGGAACGGACCTCACCAATGTGAGTGAAAGCTGAAAATGTGCAGCCCTCTGGCTCCCTGTCTGCTTTAAAAACCTTAAACAGTCTAACTTTTGCCAGCCACTGTCCTCGTCTCCAAACTCTGGCATCGTAATGTAATTTTTTGGGGGAGAGTATTTCCATCAAAGTGTCTTCATTTATCACGGAGATTAGATAAAACATCAAATACCAGCTGCTAACTGGCTGCTGTTTGCCTTTAACTCCCATTTTTTCCCCTCTTCGGTCTGACAGCTGACGTTTGGGCACATGAATGATTAATGGCGCTCGGATGAATTAAACACGAGACTTTGTTTAAAGAGGGGAGCGATGTGTGCTCACGCGACGAAATGTTGTCGAGGCTGCTCCTGCATCTTCAGGCTCTGCTGGTCTGATTAAGCCAGGAGGGTTCAAAGACGTTTGGGGGGGCCAGGGAACATTTCCAGGGCAGAGAATTTTCCAGAACATCCCCCCCAAAAATCATAATCCTAACACCAGTTTTTAGCTGTGTCACTTGATGCTGTGGACTGGCTAAAATATTTGCCTGTGCTCGCCAGCTGGCTAGCTGGATTAGCCAAGCTATGCAGTAGCAGGGATGGTTTGCTGTTCATGACAGATTGATGAAGCCAGTCAGAGATTATGCAGGTCCAAAAATAACGTGGGAGGCAGTGATGGTTGCAATATGCTTGTTTTACTGGCATAAATGACCCCCATCTGTAAAGAGAACAGAATATTATGATTTTTAGAGAAAATCTTTGGGTGCTATAGAGCCCTCGGCTTCCTAGACCTCACTTTTAAGACGACTGCATTAAGCGTAAACCTTCAACTGAGAAACAGTGGGACAAAGAGGAGTAGAAATGGAAACCGAGACAAAGAGAGGAGGCAGAGAGAGTTGAATCAAGCTTAAAATCTTTGCTGTCGATCATTTGGAGGAGGCAGAGTTCAGGTACGTTCCCACCTTGTCATAACTGCCAGTCAAAAAGCTCTTGTTTTCATTGTAACAGAGCCTGCAGTGCAGATCCTCACATGCCGCAGCGTAAAAGGAAATGCACTTAACTTTCATGGTATTAGCCCAGTGGCAAGACGACTGTAATGTATAATTCATACACTGACTTTAATGCATGAACTATAATGCACACTCCTGTCTTAAAGCCACTTCCCCAGCCCTCCACCTTCTGCCATTTCAGTCGCACGCTCCAACCGGCCCCCATCTCCTCATGCAAATGTGCTCCTGGTCATGCAGGAGGGATCAAGGAGAATAGTTAATCAGTGCCTCTAACCGGGGTCTCCGAGCACTGCGTGCGCGTGCATGCGTGCGTCTAAAGCAGCCGTGAATAATTTATTAGCCACAGACGCCCCTCTGCCCTGATTTCGTATGATCCCATTTGCCTCATCTTTCTCTCCTCTCATCTTCACTTTTTCATCTTCCTCCTACCTGCTGATGAAGGAGGTGGCCCTGTTGTTTTATTTTTTCCTGTTGATGCTGTGTTTCTAGGCAACTAGTAGCACCTACTGTCCCCCCCTGGGCTTAAATATCTGGTGCCTGGTTGGGAAATGGCGATGAAGACATTTAAAGGCAGACATTGTTCCAAGTCATTGTCCGAGCTCTCTTGCATGTCAGCTTGGTGCGTTTTTATAACATCCTGTCGTTGTATTTTCTCATGTCAGGGGTTGACCAGTGAGAAAGCTGCTGAGATCCTGGCCCGTGATGGACCCAATGCCCTCACTCCTCCTCCAACCACCCCAGAGTGGGTCAAATTCTGCAAACAGGTCATTTCAAAATTTTCCTTATTTGGAGATTTTTTTGGGGGGGGGGGTCAACGTCAGCGTCAAAGTTTGTGAGTTAAAAAGCAAGTCCTGTTCTCGTATTTCCTTCAGATGTTTGGTGGTTTCTCCATGCTTCTGTGGACTGGTGCCATCCTCTGTTTCCTGGCCTATAGTATCCAGGCTGCAATGGAGGAGGAACCTGCGAATGATAATGTAAGATAACATCCTGTGCTTAAAATGATTTCAGCCAGTTTGGCATCATAAAGCAGGCAATGCTAGACACTTGATCCTAATAGGTTTTACCTTCAGAAGCTTAACAGAATAAAGGAATCTAAGTTTGATGA
>VOQK01028965.1:6443-29323 GCA_015052645.1 Benitochromis conjunctus | reverse complement strand
GTCGAGGAGTTTGCTAATGGGCCAGGACAGAGGGAAAGTCAACAGCATCACCAGCTTGGTGAGGACGATGGTGCTCGCCCCGATTGCTAATTTGTATCGGGAACACAGGGCCTGGGGGACAATCTCGCCAAATATTACAATTCCGATGGTGGAGGAGACCACTGCTCCGACCCCGGACTTGGTGAGGTCGTCCAGGAGGATGGTGAGCGTAGTGTTGACCAGAACATTACCGAGCAGCAGTGAACACAAAAGGTAGTTGCCCCGCCAACGAATGGGCTCGATCTTCCTCGCGTGCTTCTTCTCCTTCTCCGTGCCGCAAATTTGCAAGACGCGCAGCTCCATCAGGTCCAGCGCCATCAGTCCCAGGTTGAGCCCGCTGAACATTCCGGACAGCACCAGCAGGAAGCAGATAATCATAATCTGCAGCCACATGGGCAGCATGGACATCTTCGCCTCCACCACGCGCAGCCTGCCGTCTTCTTCATCCATCAGGTACCACTTCTGATCCCGGGGGTCCAGGACGCACAAGCCGTACACGTTCACCACCACACTCTTACGGAGCTGCTTGATGCTGAGGGAGACTGTTCCTGAGGTGTTTTCGTTGTTTACCTTCATGGTCCCCTAACATCAATATCACCATCTTTGTTACAAGTCCTGTTTCACAATTTCTCAGTGAAATTATCACCATATTTATCATTGGCGAACAGTTTACCGAACCCGATGATATCCGAGCTGTTGGGGAACAAGTGGAGCCCGTAGATCCTTAAGGAGATGTCGCTCCCCTCGGTCACCTGAATATCTCCTGTCTCCGTGGTCTTGGCCGACGTGTCGCTCTTCTCCAGCCTCATGCCGAGTATCCGCGTGGCGTCCCTCGAGTCTGAAACTGCCGCTTCAACCAGCCTCATCGCTAAAACGTACGAAAACACGAAAAAGGTTAACGTAAACCCGGGGGTCCAGGACGCAGGATTTTCTTTTTAGCCTTCTGTGGTCTACGGACGCACCGGCGTGTCACACCGGCGTGTCACACTTTTATCGGCGATAAAAAAAAAAGGGGGCGTGGTAGGGGGCGGAGCAGCAATGCGATTCCGTTTCGATGCTCTACAAATGCTGAAGCAATATCAGAATCAGTCTAAGACAAATAAATGTATTTAAAGTCAGTAATCTAGTCTGCAAAACCCTTTATAATCCCAGTATGCACAATGTGACAGTTAATGATATCAGTTTAAAGAGATTAAAAAGGGTAAGCGGTGTCACTGATTTGAAAGACAATGGGTGTTTATGTTATGCACTCTCTCTAGTAATGCTATTAACACTTTTATCGGCTATAACAGGGGGCGAATACACCCAAGATGCTTACATAAATCCAAGAGATGGCCAGTCTCCTTTTTTTCAATGTACTTTTCTGCATTCATAATTCTGACAATTTTGAGAAGATCTAAAACTTTCAATTTGTCACTCCACGAGATGAGTTGCCATTTTCAGTTGAGATCTTGTATAATTTGGTATTCACACACCCCAGTCTTTTTTTTTCCCAATTTCCTTTCCTTAAAAATAGCTTCTTCACAGCCACACTTCCACTGAGACCCCTTCTGATGATGCTACAGTTGACCATACGTGGATCAACTGAAGGCCTGATGCATCTCTCAGGTTCTGTAACTTGTCTTTTGTTTGATTTTTTCCCCCTATTTTTCCAAGCACATGACTTTCAGATACTATTCATCAGCTACTGATACTTTTAGGCCTGCCATTTCTTCAACATGCCCTTCACTTGTCCAGTTTCATCAAATATTTTTCAAGGATACACGAGGTTCGATG
Organism: Benitochromis conjunctus; assembly: GCA_015052645.1. Taxonomy (NCBI): domain Eukaryota; kingdom Metazoa; phylum Chordata; class Actinopteri; order Cichliformes; family Cichlidae; genus Benitochromis; species Benitochromis conjunctus. The sequence continues at coordinate 27,508 of VOQK01028965.1, read as the reverse complement.
AATAGCTATTTGGGAATCACCTTGTTGGTGTAATAATACTATTGTATTCCTGTCAAGCTATGTTTGGCATTTTGTGCAGATTCAACTAAAGAAATTGGAACACATTTTGTCTTTTGTGGCAAGCTGCTAGTGACAAAGTACCTAAAGAGACATTTAACCACTCAAATGTGTTCAAATGATTTATTTGAATTACGTGTTCACTCCTGGTAAAGAGTAAGAAGACAAAGAAGAATCAGAGGAAGACCATGACCAAAGTGGTTAAGGATTCCCTGCTGCAGTCCCTGACTGATGGGCATTATATTTGTTGATAATAGCCATTCATTGGGCCGCTAACATTCAACAAGGCATCTAAGAGAAATTTCTTCCCACCAGCTGAAATCCTAAAATCCTAAATATGAGACAGGTTTTCTGAAAGACTGCTTGTGATTCTCCAAGTTTAACTCAAAGAGTTGTATTAATCTAAACACTGGGCTTCCAGAAACAATCCAGAAGCACAGACTGCATGAAGATATTAATTTCTTTAATCATATTTGATCAGCTTACTGAGCGTAAATGCATATTTATCTTATTAATAATAATAATTTATGTGTGTAAATTAAAAGTGAGCCATCTAAAAAGGATGATTACTGAACAACAAACAAAGAATAAAAAATGTGAAACTTTAAACGTGAAAGTGGTTTTAAAATATGTTTTTGGCGACACCTTGTGGCCACATCTTCTTTTGAAAACAGCAAGAGAGACGGGTGTTATGGTAGAGATCTCAGTTCACAGAAGCACACACGAAGGTCATCACTGTGGCTTTAAAGGCAGAAATAAACTTGGATCTTTTGCTTATTTTAAAGAGACGAATCCACTTAAAACAAACAGTGTTAATTCGTTGTTAGATTACAATACATGTCAACATTTTAATTTCTTTGTTTTATTCATTCTTATAAAATGTTGTCCTCATCCTTCCCTACTGGTACATATACTCTAGTAGCCATCACCGTGGCACGCTTCACTATTATAATAATATAATTACTTATGAAAAACATTTAGTTACAGCAGCTGAACGTTGCAACATTTCTCTGAGTTTTCTGCAGTTGCGTTAGACTTTAGTTTTGAGCTAAAACATTGCTTTAAGCAGTAGTGGTTTCCTCCTTTGGTATTCAGGAAACTGAAACCCCACACAGGGAGCTGTAAAAAATGCTGCAGAAACTTTCAACCAAACAGAACTGAGATGAAAAAGAAAGGAACATATCAGTGGTGTAAAAACAAAAGGAAACAGCACGTCACAAATTCCAATTTCAGGAAATGAAAGTGTAAGAAAGAAGAGACTTTGAGAAGAGATCCTGAAGATTTAAATGTGTTAAACAGATCTGTGCAGCAGCTAAAGAAAGTGAAAGACAACGAATTTAATTACTCGGATAGCGTTTGCCCTTTTTACTGCACTACATTTGTTTGGCACCAGTTTAACAAATACGAGTTTTCAAATAGAAAACATGGTCAGCTTTTACTTTGTACAGCACCACGATGAAACATTCTTTACGAGTAGAATAAAAGTAAAATAACAGTTAAAGCTGGCAAATCTGGAATAGATGCTGTATTTTTACACGTAAATTTGTCACTGTTGTTCATCAAGAGCTATACGTCACATAATTTTGGCAAACTGTGAGAAAATTCACCTTTCCTGAAAAACATTTTTAAAAACATCTGATATGTTTTTCCTTATTATCTGCCAGATATGTGGGTGGTTTTTTATCAAATATGATCAAATAAAGCAGGTTTTAAACAATGTGACTGCTCTAAAAGTTCAGTTTCACCTTTTCCTACTCTTGACAGTGTATCATATTTGTATCTTCATCTCACGCCGTGAACGCAGAAGCTCCACCCACCTGCTGTTCAAACCTGGTGTTTGCAAGCTGCAGCCAGTCGGAGGAGGGTTGGCTTAAGGGCAAGCAGGCTGAAGCAGCCAGGTGATAAATAAGGATTATTTTGAAAAACAGGTCCGGAAACAAGCGCCATAGGTGCGCATATTTAAGCGGCTGCTCCTCCCCCCACTTCCTAGCATTTGAAAGGTGTCAGCTGAGGTTTGGGGAAAGTATGATTAGTATTTATTTTACCAAATATATCTCAATAAAGATTAAAATGAGAGCGCTCATCGTCAAAGAAAAGAATGAGTTTCGACCACTTCAACAAGCTACATATACATACAGGCAGCCAGTGTGATTCTTATAAAACAGCATTAAAGAGACATGTTGCTTAATTTTTTTTATTTTTTTTACTAATATAAACTAAAATTTTCGGTTATATATTTGTTTTTTCTTTGAAAGGCATATTTGATTTGAATTTTCCTGAGGAGCCAGTGCACAGCTGGCTTCATTCAGCCATCAGCCACCCAGCAGAATAAAAGCTGGCGAAGAGCAGCTCACTGAGTAAGAGGCCTAGCTGTTAGTGCTGGCTACAGGACAGGGCTGAAACTAGTGGTGACTCTACCATGACCTGGATGACACAGGCATAGTGACTAGCCAGTCTCTTCTTGCATCGGAACTGTTTCCTTTTACTTGGAGAATCAGCTCTTCTTCTTTTTGCAGGATATTTTGGGTTGTGGTTCTCTTGTTTGGTTGACATAACAGCGTATCTCTTTGAGTTGATTCATTGTCAATAAAACTTTGTTCTACACTTCACTGTGTTTTGGCCTTTTCTTTTCCTGGTTATGCCGTTGTCACTGCCCCCTATTCCTTAGCCCTTATTCGGGGGTGTAGCACTGTTTTGCTGCCTACAGGCTCATATAGAATAACATTAAATTTCCTTTGCCTCTAGAAGAAGTGGGCCCTTAGGAAACCAGTATCCTGTTTCCTTTCTAAAAGTTTGTTTCAGGCTCGCCAACTAGAGGTCACAATTGGGCCACAACGTTACAAGTTTGCTGCTTCGCTCAAAGCTTTCTGGCATAGTAAATTTCCGTGTTTTGGTGAGTTGAATTTAAGCGAATAAACAGTGCGCCCTCGGAGAGGAGTGTATGGAGACGGAGGGAGGAGGAAATAGAGGAGGGGAAAGCGTACGAGAAGGAGGGGAATGAGGCAGGAGCGAGTTGGTAGACAGGAGGAAAACAGCCCTCAATCCTTCACGTAGTTGGGATACTTTTTTTTTTTTTCTTCACTGTTGAAGAGCCAGGGAAGCCACAGCTCAGACTGCACCGCCACCAAGCCAGGACGCACGGTAAGTACCGCGTCGCTGCTCAAGAATTGCTGACCTTGTCTGGGAGTGAAGGAGACGCGGGAGGGTGGGGGCTTCGAAAGTGTTGAGATGGATTTGGGGAAAGAGATGGAGAAGAAAGGCGAGATAGCTGAACGGGAAGCTGCATGAACAGGCGAGAGCCGTCCCTCCACTGTCTGTCCTGCCTTTGCGCTCTCCAGGGAAAAGCAACCTAAAAAAGTAACGGAAAGATTTTGGTGGGAGAGAGGAAAGTTCGCAGTCTTGGGTGTAGAAAGGGAAAATATCGGCTTCGCTTTCTTTTCCCCTCCTCACTGCAGTGGCAGTCACCGCGAAAGCCTCCACAACAATGCGTTACTTCTGTGTTGTGACGGTTTAACAAAAGCGGTTTCCGAAAATTGTTTCAGGAGGCAACTTTTGATCAGTGCGCTCCTCGTAAGAGTGTGTTTGTTGTTGTTGTAGGTCTGAGCACTGCAGCACTGCTCAGCTGTCAGTCGTTTAGTCTTCTTTGGTCTCGGAAAAGAAACCAGCTGGTATAATGCGAATTGTTTCTTGTTCTTGGGAATTGCAGTGACACTGATAAGTCAAAAAGATATCGCTGTACATTGTGTGTCAGCAAATCTTGCGGTTTTAGCACTGATGTCAGTGATGAGTAATTTCTACATCATGTAGCGGAAGACTGCGACGAAGTCATCCTGTGTTTACGGTGCAGAAGCATTACTTTTCTGTTCACGATGAGTTCACCAGAAACCTTGGCTGATTGTGACCCACAGCCGTTTAAAAAAAAAAAGAAAAAAAAAAGTTATTTTTATTTTTATTACATTTTCAATAACACTGGTGCAACATAAACAAACAAAAAAGCCACATACATGGGAAGAGTTCCAGAAAAGAAGGGGGGGAAAAAGAATAGGGTAAATATGGCACATATGAGTATCTCATGGGTCCAAAAAGGACCGGATCTGGGAGTACCCAAGTGTACCCCGTATTTAGACAACTGCACTTGAGTACAGTTTTTCAGCAGCGCTGAGTTGCCAGACTCTTCCGAAGATCCTTATTTGCCAATTTGCTGGACTAATTATTTATTATAATAGTATTTTTATAATTATTATTATTATCCATTTATCCATTATTATTTAATATATATGCTTTTACATATATAGTTAAATTAATTTGGGTCAACAGAAAAGTCAGCTGCACCAGCACCACCGGGCCTAAAGGTCCCCTGAAATGTAACACTTGTACTTCCAGAACCTTACAGAAAGTCCGATCTTATTGGTTTAACATATTCGGTCCATTTTGACCATTGAATCCACAAAGTGTATGATAATTTTTCCATAATGTAGATTTCGTTGACTATATATACCTACAACCGTTTTCACACATTGGCTCATGTGATTAGGTAGAGGATCATGTCCCTCTTGGGGGGTCTCTCCCATAGGGCTTAAATCTGGGACTCTCCACCATTTGACCCTAGAACTGAAGAAGCTTCTCGGATGAGAGGTGAAACATCTTCAAGCAACTTAAAGAAGTCCAGACGCTTTTTTTTCCAAGCTCCTTAGACTACGATGACCTGGATGACCGAGAACCTTCACAGACATGCTTTTCTATTCCCAGCCAGACACTGAGGTGTTTTAAGTGTTGATTGTGACTTTGAGGAGGTGAATGTTCAAAACACAGAGGCGTAGCAAAAAAGTAACCATTAAGCTCTTTAAATTACCACCTGTCTCCAAATTCACCCAGAAACATCTCAACAACTGCAAGGCCAAAGTAACAACATTTGGCTCGATGGATGGAGTTCCCGTTTTAAAAAACAAACAACAAAAAAGGAGTTTTTATAGCAGGCACATTAACATTTTGTCTACATTGTACAGGATTATTGGATTGTTATAGACATAGAGTGGAAAAATCCTGTCTCAGTTTCTGAATGAGGATAAACTAAATTGTGGTTTTGATTGATACTGCATACAAGATACACACGAAAGCATCTAAACACTTTTCAACACTGAACAGTGCGCCTGCCTGATGTTTCTGGGTGTAACCAGTTACATGGAAGGGAAGCTTAAACAAGCTTTGATCAGTACTTATCATGAGGCAAGCTAGATGCCTCTTGTTAAATTTGTTTGTATAAAACAGGCTGATTACTCAGCTCAGTGGTCAGTGTCGCTTTCATTTTGATTTCAAACCATAGACGGTGTAAAAGATGGATGTCGTTGGTGTGATGTTATCCACTGGATTTTGAAGCCTTTGAAGCTCTGCCATTGGTTACCAAAAAAAAAAAAATGTGACAAGGAAGGACAAGGACATGGGTCTCACTGTCAAATTGCACACTCATTGGCTAACAAATTGTGACTGACAAGCTGTTAGCCAATGAGCTGTAGTTTCATACCACAGATAACGCAGTAATACAAAGATTTATAAAATAACATATTATTATTTTTTATTCATTGTGGCCAAAAATGAGTAACAGGGCTCATAAACTTAACGGGAAAGTATTTTACGGAGGTCAAGACAGAAAGTCGTTTTTTCATAGACTTTTTATAGCTATCGCCAACTGGTGGCCTTCAGATAGAAAACAGATTTAAGGTCCTTCAGCATTGGCCTCAGTTATCTGACCCAATGTTCTGAACTAAATATTTTAGTCAAAGTCATCTTGGTGATTTGAAAAGAGAGATGAAAGTCAGTCACAAGATGGTCACACTTTGAAAGCATATCAGGCTTTATTGTTTATTTTACTCTCTATGAAACCACAAATCACAAACCAAACATCAGGCTGTGTCAAATAAGACTTCATTGGGAAAGGGTTTACTAAGGTCATACATGTGGTGAGGATTAGGGCTGAATTTACATCTACTTCTATACAACCAGGCCTTTTATTGTAACCAGCAGGTTCACCCTTCGACTGGCTACTTAATCAGTTTAATCAAATTCTGAATGTTTACTCTTTTCATACAGGATGCCACAGCCATCTGTAGTTGCAATTATATAGCAATTTACTTATGTAATCAAGTTAAGTGTGCTTTGGTTTACATCCTAACTCTCGTCTCCTGTTGTGTAGGAAAAGTATACAGCATAAACCAACGTTGAGCCATTTGGCCATTCACAGTTTGAATGAGTGAGCGGGCGAAGGCTTCATTCGGTGTCTCTCTTCACTTCCACAGATGTCACGAGACATCTGTGGAAGTGAAGATGCTTTGTTTGCTCTATCTTTTCATTACAGATGAAAAATAACCCAGAGGACAACACTGATCCCATTCATTCTGGTGCTAATAACTGTTTTGACTGGAGTTATAGAGATGTGAAAGACGTAAAATGGCATGACTACGTGACTAATATTTGCTAAGTAGCAACAAGCACCGTCTTGTGGCATGCTCGACTTAAGATGACTCCCCTGCTGGTCCACTATTCACATGAACTGTTTTTACATATATAACATTGAAAAAACTATCAAAACATTTTAAAAAGGAACAAAGGAACAGGCAAAAGTTATGGTTTAATACTGCTTTATGTGTTTTATTCTTTGACGCCCTTCCACTTAGCAAGGTAGGCTTAACCGTTCACTGCTGTAAGTAAACAAGGTTAAATATGAGTCGATGCTTTCCTGTTGGTATAAATACATTTTATTATTGTCATCATACTGAAGTGGAAAATAAACTCTCCACTCTCCATCTCTCTCTCTTTTCGTACTCTTGCATGCATGCACAAAATCAGGTCCGCTGTGCTCTCTGTTCCCCAAAAACAAATGAGCAATTAGCATTAATGTTGCGTGCAACATTAAATTGCGTCAGATCCCCGCCATCATCACCTCACAGTTGCCCGATTTAACAACTTTTATGAGAACATGAATATCCACAAAGACGATCCGAAGCTTTGGTGAGTTTTGTTAATATCTGATGTGTGAAAGTGTTGGATAAAGCCTATATCTGACACAGTGACCGAGGAAATGTTGTTGAAACATTTCATGAAAGGTTAAGAAGTTGCTGAAAAAAATCTGTCTGAGCCAAAGCAGTGCGTCTATAAACGGTCTGAGGATGCTAGCATGATGGCAATCGGTGTCAAAACATAGTCAAGCAGGTCATGAATGGAAGTGTGATTAAAAAAACAACAACTTTACAAACTGATTCTGTGTGAAGAGAAAACCGAAGCTGTTTTTGGTTAATCAGAAAATGTTAGGAGATGTGAAGCTTGTGATTGAGCTGCTCTGACTAAACTTTGACTCAGGTTATGTAAGGTCTCAGTAATGTCCAGCCTTATGCAAATTCATTTATCATTCTCCAAACTCCATGTTGTCACATGTTGAAGGTCTTTAATGTTAAAACATCTGAGTCTTTGTGGTACAATGAGAATCTTATCAGGTTTAAAAGGTCAGTCATAATGTCGGTGTTTTATCATGTAAGACGAGATGGGGAGTGGCTCAGTGGCCTGAGAGGTCAGGTGAATAATTCAGAGGTTAATTGTTTGGGTCTTTTGGTGCAGCTCTCGGGGCTCAAAGCACAGATACTGTATTGTGTCCTTATGTCATAACACTTTCCCATTCTTGCTTTGTTAATGTCTGTCACCGGTGGGTCTTTTTCAGGTCACTGCATACGCTTGCATTAGTAAATGCATCTCTATCCGAATAACAAGCAACAAATCAGTTCAGTTTTTTAAAGGCTTTTAAGGGCATACTTGTCTCAAGGTGGAGGAATGTTATTTAACAGTTTTTTGTATTTTTAAAAAGAAAAAATGTAAGTCAGAGAGATGTGATCGTTTTCAGTCATGAGAATGTGATCACAGATTCACGCAGAGCTACTGAGGAGAGTGATGTTAATCATTAACTGACAGGAACCTTGAATAAACCAACATATAACCTAGTTTGTTATTTGTTTATTCAACCTATTTCCCGGTTACACTGAATTTTTCTTGTTTTTTGGGGTTTTTTTGTTGGTCCGTTGAACACTTTGTGACTGACGGTACGAGGAACAAAGAAATCAGATAAGTGGGAAATGAACAAACAATAGCCAGGAACCGACTCAGGCTGCACTGTAGAGGTCTTTTTTTAATTATTTTTTTTATCCTATTTGCAAAAAGGAACTGTTCCAAAATTAAATTACAGGGTTTTAATTCAGGTAAAACAACAACAAAAAACTTCTACTTTAAGTTAGTGTTGCTACACTGTGCAACACTAATATTGAAATGACTTGTAAATAAAGCTGTTAAGGTGCTATTTTTCAGTATTTGCTATGTTTACAGTTGAAGTTATTATTATTTTCTCAGAATTTGCAAACACCAATACCTTCAGGTAAGATCTTTGTGGTTCAGTTGCAGGAAAACAGTGCTATAGCCATAGCCACCACCCAGGAAGTCGATCTCGGTTCAGCATCTTATGGTTAGTTTTTCTTTTCGTTTCTTTTTTTAACAATTCAAATACAGCCTAGATAGTTAAATACACAAAATATTATTAAAACATATAAATAGGAAAATAGCATAAAAATGCATTTACCTTAATCTTTTTTAACTTATTTAGGTCACATATTTTATTCAATAGCCCTGCGACAGACTGGCGACCTGTCCAGGGTGTACCCTGCCTCTCGCCTTAAGACAGCTGGGATAGGCTCCCCCATGACCCTGAATTGGATAAGCAGAAGAGGATGGATGTATGGATTTTATTCAATTCAACACTTCATGCCATCTCATGATGTATAGCTTTCTACAGTAGAAATGCATCTGCTGGTTTTGGATATTTACACTGGCTTACATTTTTATGTGAATTGGAAAGAGTCACATAAAAATGTAAATCTTTCCAATCTTTCCACATGTCTGGTTACTTGTGGTTCACTTGCCCATATAAAAAGGCACATATAAAGGCCTGTCTTCAGTTTGCCAGTAAGCATCTAAATGACTCGGAGAAGGCTTGGGAGAAAGTGCTGTGGTGAGATGAAACCAAAATCAATCTCTTTGGCATCAGCTCTTCCTGCCATGTTTGAAGGAAGAGAAATGATGAGTATGACCCGAAGAACACCATCTCCATAGTCAAGCACAGAGGTGGAACATTATGCTTTAGGGCTGTTAAGGGTACAGAGTGACTTCACTGCATTTAGGGGCCATTCACCATAAAAACTTGGATGAGAACCAGACCTAAGTCGTGTAGTAAATCTGTGGAGGGAGCTGAAGCTTTGAGTTGTCAACGAGCAGTTTCTGTAAAGATGATTGGGCCAAAATCTCTTCTCAGATGTTTGCAAAGATGGTGACCAACTACAAGAAACATCTTACCGCTGTGGTTGCCAGCAAGGCTTTCTCTACCGAGTAGTCATGTTTTGCTTGTATTGTCTTGCCTTGTGAATGAAACTATAAATGAATGCGAATGCTGTATTTGGCTGGTCAGTCGATCAATTTTTGTCACTCAACAACTCAGACTCAGTAAACAAAAGTCCTGCTGATTCTGATACATACAAAAACAGCAATTTCACACTTTTCCTAGGAGTTGTCTGCAGCAGTTTGCATGCACTCAGCAAACAAGTGGCTTTCTACACCAGCTCCATCCAGACCATCATGCGTCAGAGGCATCAAACCCAGTGTCAGTTTCACTGAACCTGTGGTTTAACTGTGGCCAGGTGACATCCAGAGCCCTAAGCTGAGTGAAAGATTTACAAACTGCTGTACTCAATGATCTAGATACATTTTAATTAGCTTATTTTGGTTTCATTCTGTCAGGAAGTGGGTTCAAATAAACTGTTGAGAAGCTACTCACCAAAAACCTTGCCGATTCCTGTTTTCTGATAAAGACGTGACCATAGATCTCCTGGTTTTTATGACCTGTGTGAAACACTATGAGGTGACTGGCTTCTCAAAAATGCACAAATGTTTTCTTTGTTTAATCACATTGTTAAAAACTTCACGAGTGAATGACTTAAAAAGCAATCTCTGTCAGTGTGTGTAGCAGCGTGAAAGGGTGTTGGTCTTTAACACTTAGTCAGAGTATATCTGATTTGGCTTATAGTCGTCTTTCGCTGGAATTCATCTTCTGCTGTTGAAGGCATTTAACAAGATCGCACTACTTCCAGCAATTGTTGAGTTACTGCAAAAGATTTCGTGACAGAAATCTGAAAGTCTGTGGAGAAATAACATAGGCGCCTCTGTGTATTTGCTAAATCAGCCGTTGTAGGTGCCGTTTTGAAATCAGTGAGGTTGTCCTGTTGAATCTTTTGACTGAGACAAAACATCTAATTAATGAGGTTTCAACATGTAGCCTTCTGTCTGTACTCATTTTTTATTTAATAATAATGTGACCCACCCCTCCCCCCGCTTCTCTTACTTTGAATGGGCTAAATTAATAAGCACTATTCTTCACTCTAGGCGAAGATCATTCATGTGTAACATCGGGCTTAATTTATACATTGCTTCCTTTACTCTGTGAAGTAAAATATAACAAATAAATATGACCAAATTAACTTGTCTTCTGGAAATGGAGAAAACGAAAGTTTTCATAGGGCTGCATATAGTCAGGTAAAAAAACGTTCTTTTTCCATGTGAAAAACTAAGTACACCCCCTAAGTACACAACCATTGGGTCTAATAACTTGAATTGTTTTCTTTATGACTTTATGAGTCTCGTATTTGTGTGGAGGAAATTTGCCGCACACTTCTTTCTTTCAGTTCATTGAGGTTTGTGGGCATTTATTCGTGCACAGCTCTCTTGACACCCCACAGCTTTTCAATCTGGTTGAGGTCTGGGTTTTTAGTGGGCCATTGCAACACCCTGATTCTTTTCTTTCTCTGTCATTCTGTTGTAGATTTGCCGGGGTGCTTGAGATCATTGCCCTGTTGCATGGCATTATTTTGGAAAAGTTTTTGCTGTTGAAAAAGTCCATCAACAGAAATAAGTTCAGTTCAATTCCATGTACTTATACAGCGCCAAAGCACAACAACAGTCGCCTCAAGACCCTACAATACTTACAGAGAAAACCCCAACAATTATATGACCCCCTATGAGCAAGTGCTTTGGTGACAGTGGGAAAGAAAAACTCCCTTTTAACAGGAAGAAACCTCCGGCAGAACCAGGCTCAGGGAGGGGCGGCCATCTGCCGCAACCGGTTGGGGAATGTAAGGTTATAATTTGCCTTTGAAAAGGGGTCTAATAACAATACAGAGTACAGCAGCACTACTGGTACTTGACAAAGAATAACAAAAAGTTAAGAATCATTTATAGAAACCAGTTATCTATTACAGTAGTCCAGCCTAGAAGTAGTAAATGCATGAACAAGTTTTTCAGCTTGACTTTGAGGCAGGATGCTTCTAATTTTAGAAATATTGCACAAATGGAATGCATATTTATTTAATATGCACATTGAAGGACATATCCTGGTCAAAAATGACTCCAAGATTCCTCACGCTGTTAATGGAATGCCACCCAGAGCATTACCTTGGCTTGAAAATGCCTATCTGCCCAAGTTACCTACCAACCAATATACCTACTGAATGAATAAATTAATACAATAAAGGCTAAACAGAAGAAGACAATCCTTAAAATAGTTTTATGTTACTATGTTACTGACTAATTTTTAACTCAATTATATGTTGGAACTCTACTTACTTCAAAAGGCTGAAGGGTACTGAAACATTGAGACTGTAGGGGAGCTATTATTAGCAAGAAGCCAGATAACACAAGTACTTGCTGATAGAGCTACAGCAGAAAACTTAAGGTGGAAGTTTGGGAATGCTGAGCCCTGAAAATCCAAACCAGTGTCACGAATGAAAAATTTCAGTTTTTCTGTTATTCCGGGATTATTATTCACAGTAAAACGAGATGCAAACTGAACACGACGACACCAAAGCTACTACAAATATAGCCAAAGGATAATGCAAAGAGATGGGAAATGACTGCAAAGATAATTCACCATTATCTTTGCAGTCATTTCAAAGTTTTAAAATAACCACAAAGAAACACAAAGCGGTAAAACATAAGAAGACAAGAATCAAAAACAAAATTGAGAGAGATGACTAATAAAAAATACATGGGTGGGGAAAAAAAATAACCACAAACACGCAAAACAATCGCATCAAATATGAGAGACCAACCGACTTCGTGTAGTCATTTTGTGTATGTCTCACTAACTCTCACTTCTTCCAGTGCAGGAAGCAAAGCCAGAAAACAATATAAACAGTTTTTTGTGCATCCTGCTCTTATGAAGTGTAGGCATGCTTTAAACATTATTTAGTTCATCTTTTGTTCTGTGAGCTTCTTCGATTCTTAAACAAGCAGTTTTGGCCCGAAACACAATCAGGTAGGAAGTAAAACAGTGAGTGAAAGCAAAACTTAAACTTAACCCAGAACAAGAGCTGAACCCCAGTGTCATCAAAAGTCTGCTGGGTTTTTTGTTTTTGTTTCACTGTGTTAAAATGAAACCACTCCCATGTGGCGATTAGAGGAACGGTTACACGATGCTTTCTATGGGAACTAACTAAACCGAGTTTATTTAGAGGAGCTGATTGTAGGACGGCTCAGGCATCTCACATATCATTGTTCAGGGCTGTGGACAAATCCTTCTCATTTGTTGAGTGTCAGATAACGCAGTGTTGTCAAACTACAGGTGCGGCACATTCGTGTGCAAAATGTCACTGGATTATAATATTCATGAGATGGCTCTGTCACTTCCAATGCATCATTTTTAACAATCAGTGTTACTCTTGCAATGAAGTGCATTTTAACCAAAACCACACTTTTTTCTTATTTTTTTCTTATTGATGTATAAATCTTTAATTTGGCCGATTTTTACACCAGATGCTGGGATCCTCTGCTTATTAGGCAAACGTCAAAGTATATAAAGCTAATAAGAGCGTGGAAATTAAATGAGTCAAACAAACAAAGGGCAAAATAGTCCAACATTCTTCAATCAATCTTTGATGCCTGTGTTTTAGAGACATTGTAGCTCTTTTAAACAGCAGTGTGTTGTGTGAAGTACTGCCACCACAGTCTACCTTGTGAAAACATCTGACAAACAGTTATGTTCCTATAACCTTTGACTGAGAACCTCTTAAACTTGTGATAACATTTAATAGCCATTAAGAGTTTTCCATTACTGACACTTTTGTAAATGTTTCCTTCTTCTCCACACACACCTTTTCTCCACACTGAAAACAGGGCCCATTTATCCAAAGCTCTGTTTGCTGTTAGACAAAACACACACTGAGGGCTCTGAAAAAACAGCAGCTGTGCTCATTGGCTTATCTGTTACTGTAGGTCATCGTCTGATTGGCTGTTCTCTGGAAACTGTTTTGCAACAGCTCTCGTCTGCGTCTCAGTACATCACTGTGTGCAGAGATGTATGTCTGTCTATATCAGGATGGCGGTGTCATTTTGATGTTTGTGATATGTTGATGGCTTATTGGAGAGCTTTTACTGAAGCTTTATCGGTTTAACATAAATATTATAACCACAGCACGTTGATGAAGCTGAAATGCATACACAAGACTGAAGTATGTTATCTTGGGAATTCTTTGGTTTCCTCTAACCTTTAAAAAAACGCGTTTTGAACTTTTCAACTAAGACGCCACCTTTGTTAATCCACAGGTCTCTTTCATAATTAGCCATCTGATTGCTTTGTTAGCCTTAAGTAGTAGAAAACCATCCTTTTTCAAACTGGACAAATACAAAGGGGCTTTTCTGTAATTTGGATTCATGCACACAGAGGAAGAGGGTCTTTCTTTCAACTGCAATCAAGCAGTCAGTTTTGATAATAGAGCTCTGTTCAGCTTAGAAACCAGAGATCACCGATTGGACAAGACAGCCATTCATTTGTGTGACCTCTGACCGGCCACAGGTGACTCGGACAACTTGGATACTCTTACACACCTTTGTTTGCACGATGGTGGTGTTTGTTGCACTTTAAAGAGGAAAACTGTACAGGGAAAGTGTGCATGTGCGTGTTTGTGTGTTGTAGAGGCATAGATCTGTTGTGTATTATATATGTAGGGTGTATGTTGGAAGATTTTAGTGAGAAGATCTGATGAAGGTTAGGATGAAATTAAGATTAGCACAAGTTTTATTGTAAATTAAAATTAGGCAGGTAGCAGTTATGTTAATGATGATGAAGTGTAACGGATTCTTGAGTGAAAGGAGTGTGTGTGTGTGTGTGTGCGCGCGCGCCCGCACATGTGCATTGAAGCTAAATTTAAAAAGAAACAGACAATATGTAGTGCATTCATCTGTAAAAGTGGTTTCATTTAAACCAACAGTCTGTTTAGATTCAGTCTCCCCTCGACCCACTTATCTCTTTTCCACTTTAAAGCCAAACGTGAAGCAGTTTGTCTCAAAATGATTAAAACAGCAGTCTTCATCCACTCCAACCTGAAATGTAGTTTTTAAAGGATGTTTGACTTTTTGACTCTTTGGTTGGCTTGTTGAATTTTTTAATTATTTGAAAGATTTTTGCTTGATTTGTCTTACTGAGTTTTGGAAGAATTTGCCTTCATAGCTAACCTTTTTGCAATCGATGGCCCTGTGTACCAGAAATTTCAGCAACCAGGAAACCAGTGTCTTGCATATATGCACTGTACAGTATAAAAAGCAATTATCAGACTCTTCTTGTGCTTGATATGATTTATCAGTGAGTGAACATGTGATATTTACAGTAAGAGATTACACAACTTGCGCATGTTTCATGAGCCTGCTAGTTGAATTACATAACTAAACGCAAAAGAATGTTTGGTTTTGTTTATGTGTCATATAACAAAATACACATAACAAAAGTGGATGCCAGATGAAATATCTGCAACCTTACATTCATAAATGTTCTGCAACACTATAACCACTATAATATCTGCGTAAAACTGTGATTACACAAGAAGTGAATGTAGGAAAATGTTTTGCTGCTCTGGAAAAAGGAGGTTTATATAACACCTTTGTGGCTTTCTTTAAGAATTTACAAGACATAGTCAATACTAAATGCAAAGACTTTTGTGCAGCAGTGATAGCTGCACAAGTTTCTTTGGATATAACCTCACACAGGATAAGGATATACTGATATGTCCGCTCTTAAAATTATAAGCAAACGCAATACAAACACATTCTCCTGTGCTGATACTGGAATGCTGCTAGCTGATCATTCAATGTCAGGACCAAAATACACTTAAAATTTGTTTTTGTACTTTCATACCAAGGAAGCTCTTTGCAGTTCTTGAATATGCTTTGATATCTCTGTACAGTAATTGTGACTCATTTCCCAGTGCCTAGATTAAGAACATCTGCAGTAATATCCTTAAAAAAACAAACAGTTTACAAAGCAGTTTATATTTTGTTGACAGTACTTATGTATTTGTAAGCTGTATATCAGATCTTAGCGACAGTCTAAGCTAAAACAGCTGGTAAATCTTTCAGGCCATCCATAACTCATTCAGCGCAGCAATAAAACCTGCAAAGTCACAGTCTGCCAAAACCGATTGCATGAATCAGAGAAACTTCAACAATCCATGCCGTTTGACATTTTAAATCTTGTTAAGTCTTCATAAAGGCTGTAGAGGAATAAAATGCCACTTTTTTTGTCTTTCACCAGGTTGGAGACGCCTCTCACTGTCGAACCACGTGACTTCTGTGTTTGTCTGCAGAATAGACTGTTTTTTATTCAACCGAGGCACTTAGTGAATGAATGAGGGGTTTGTTTTCCAACATTTAAGGGGTCTAGATGCATGCTCAATCGTCCAGGCAAGTACATCCCAAGGGGTTGATTCTGTTCATCTGGACGTAGCGTTTTCAATGAGGAAACATTTCTCAGACCTCACAGCCCATTGTTCTTTCAGTGGGCTGGTTTCAGTTATTGTGCAAATGTACTGTTTATAAGGTTGGGGAAACCTGCAGTCAGCTGAGACTGAAGAAGTCACTTGGATGAGCGACGAAACATGTCTCCCATTGAAAACGCTACGTCCAGATGAACAGAATCAACCTTCTGAAACATTTAATGGGAGAACGTTATAAGTATGCATAAGCGATTGTGTTTCTCCACAGCTGCACATGTGGAGAAACTCTGGCTTCCTGGTATATTTTTTGGTGTAAATAACAATGAAGAGTTTCCTTAGAAACCTCACTTGTTCCATCAAACGAAACTAGTCTCTTATCTCAGTGAAAGTGAGTCCTGATAGTGTTGTTTCGTAATCTGTCATTGATTACAAATCAAGTAAGCTCTGTTGACTTTAGTTGGGCAATGCGTTAAACCCAGTTTTTACTTCAGCGCTCCAGTGCACCATTTCCATTGTAAAATTTCCTATCAAATTATTCTTAAAAAAAAAAAAGATTAAAAGCAGGGTTTATAGTGGGATTTGGGCAAACGTAGCGGTGCACCGTGGGGTTAAAGAATTATTTATAAATAAGTGACATAATTCATTCTGTGAGCTCCAGTTGTTCTTTGTGTACAGGCTGTGATCTGTTGACCTGTGCTGCTATTCTGAGATTCACTGCTCTTTGTGGATTTTTCCACAAGATATGACCAGATATGTCACAAGCTACATGCTGATTTCCAAAACTGTAGATAAACCTAAAGCTAGAGTAACAGATAGAATTCAGTGAGTGAATCTAATCAATATCACCTAAAATATAAATTTCTGCCTCCCTTGGTGCACCTCACATCTACCATGAAAACCACAGCTTGCTCTGTACCAGTGCATTATAGAGCATTGTTACCACAGTGCTGCAATCTACCAAGTTTAGCCTGCGTTAAACTGTCCCAGACTGCCTAGAACAGTATTTTCATGTAACATTTGAAAAATACAAATTAGTGTACTTCAGTTTGTTTTGCAGCACATCATGCATAGATCCAATATTTGATTTTAGAACAAATGAATTAGGACAGTGCATGTAAATTTAAATATGCACTCTATAAAATTATTTTGCTGAAAAGTCTTCACCTCCTCTCATTTTCCTCCTCTCTGTCTCTGTGTTGCTGATTAAGGTTTTTTTCTGTCCATGGGAAATACAAAACCTTTGCATTAGCTCACTCGTCCTCTGTAGCGCTAACTACATGTTCAAGTAGCTTGACAGTCAGTTTATTCACATCTGCACCATGAAAACATGACAGGGATGAGAAGAAAGAAGAATGTCTTGTTGGGCTAAGGAGCTTGGAAAGAAAAGCGTCTGGGCTTCTTTAAGTTGCTTGAAGACGTTTCACCTCTCATCCAAGAAGTTTCTTCAGTTCTAAGGTCAAATGGTGGAGAGTCCCAGATTTAAGCCCTATGCGAGTGTCCCCCCAAGAGGGACATGGATCCCCTAATGATCCTCTACCTAGTCACACGCCAAGGTGTAAAAACGGGTGTAGGTCACAATCAGCTAAGGTTTCAGGTCAACTCATTGTGAAACCTAGCTCTACCCTATCATGTGATTTCCTGACGTCAGAAGGCCCAGGATGTGCGTGGGCGTTAAGGCGTCTGGGAAGGAGATCAAAACTGGATTATAGATGTCAGACAGTTGGTGTCGTAAACCACTGCCTCTGTTCAAAGATGGCCGTTCACAGTGGACATAGATGGCTTCTTTCACTCCTCTTTCAAACCATCTGTCTTCTCTGTCCAAAATGTGAACATTGGCGTCCTCGAAAGAGTGACCTTTGTCCTTTAGATGCAGATGGACAGCTGAGTCTTGTCCCGTCGAGGTGGCTCTTCTATGTTGTTCCATGCGTTTATGAAGTGGCTGTTTGGTCTCTCCAATGTAGAGGTCTGAGCATTCCTCGCTACATATAGCATATACTATGTTGTTAAATTTGTGTTTAGGAGTTTTGTCTTTGGGATGCACCAGTTTTTGTCTGAGTGTGTTGCTGGGTCTGAAGTACTCCAAGTTGGAGTAATCAGGACCCTACAACACCGGGCAAAAAATGTTCCCTCTAAGCCTGAGGGGAAAAAGAGGGAACACACACATGTAAAGGAGGCTCTTAAAACACGTGGTTATCCTAATTGGGCTTTCATCAAATCAGCAAAGAGGCACAGAAAAGAAGATCAGACACCAACTAGGCAGGATCAGAAGGACAAACGCAACAACATTAACATCCCTTATGTAGCAGGTTTATCAGAAAAACTCAGGAGAGTCTTCTCAGACCCAGCCACACACTCAGACAAAATTATCCCAAAGACAAAACTCCTAAACACAAACTTAACAACGTAGTGTATGCTGTACAGTGTACCGAGGCCCTGACTTAGAAACTTGGGTCCTGAGTCCCAGTGAGATTGTGCGGCTTCTTAAAACAGACCATCAGCTCACAGCATCAAATATTGCTGCTCACGATGCTACGAATCAACAAAACCGAAGCGTGTGTGATGCTTTTCGTTGTGATGCCTCCAACAAAGCATCAACGTGCGATGCTTTGAGATGAATATGTTTCACATAATGTGTTGCATAAGTATCCTGTGGATTTTTTTAACGTCACTTTTTATATATTTCCAAGCATGCACGCTGCTGAAGTCATTATTGTTGTCATATAAAAGTACATTACATGTTGGGCGGCCATCTGATCAAAACTGAAACAGTGCAAATTTTAATTAAGACACATCAGCCACTTCCTGACACCTTCTTTTTTTTTTTCACCTTCAGTGGAAAAATAGTTTATAAATGGTTTTCATGTTACATCGCCTAAGAAAATAAAAAGATGCGAACACTGTACTTTAAGTTCAATTGCCCAGTGTCTGTGTGTGTCTGCGTGTCTGTGTGTGTTCTGTATGTATTTCCAGACTTTCCTCACATTCTTCAGCAAACTCATACAGTTGATATTTATAGCTCCAATGCTGACGTCACCTTGGCAACCAAAGCTGAGAGGCGGGCTTTAAAAACCACAACTACTTATGTGACACACACACACACACAACCCTCATGGGTTTCTTGTACATGTCTTGAACCTGCTAAATGTTTTGTGCACTGTATGTGTGGGTGTGTCATTCCTGTCGCTGTCACACGTCAACACTACACAACAAGCTGTAGATTTACTTTTTAACATTAGCAGATTTTGTCTTATTTAGTGCGTTATCCTCACAACATCCTCACAGCAACGCAGTCCAACATTGAGAAGGGAGAGAAAGCAAAACGGTTCTGCCGTCTTACTTTTGACAAACACCAGCTCGACCAGGCTGTGAGGTAACTGATAACAGTCACCATGACTGTCTCTATGATTCCTACTGCTGCTTATAGGAATGCAGTTGCATAATTTCCTGTGTAACTGACATGATGGTTTCTTTAACTGTACGATATGTTTCCACGTAACATTTTTGAGCTTGCATCTCTAGTTGTATGTTTTAAATCCTGTCTTTTCAAGATTGTGTCAGCATTTTGAGAGTTTAAATGTCACATTAAACAATATTTAGAAAAAAATGTTAGGGGGGAATGTCAGGAAATGATAAATGGGGCTTCCAAATATCACGTTACCTTGGACCTATGATTCCCTCTTTAAAGTCAAATAAGGTCAAATTTTCATAAAATTACTTTTCTCTTTAAAACCACACGTAAAGTTTTACTGCATTTGTTTGTATTGGCAAAATTTGGGACATGATACTTGCAAAGAGGGATTTTAAATATCACATTACAGATTTCATGGCTCTAACCTTTGCATTTCAAGTTAACCCCAAAATGTTGTATTTTTACTGTGGTACAAACATTTTAAAGCATGTTTAAAAAGAACAAAAAAACCCCAAAATGAATATATATGAACTATTCCATTAAACGTGAATACTGCCTGGAGAGCTGCTTTTGCAGAGATTTGTGCTCTTGTTACTATTTTTTATTTAATATGAGGATTTGATGGAAAAATTTCCCCTTTGTTGCCATGATAAGAAAAACTTTTCCAAACCTTCCTGGATCTAGATCCTGATCTAGAGGTCCTGACCTAGAATCTATATCAAGATCGACTTTAAAAGACTCCTGAGATGGGCCAAGGCTCTATTCCAAAACAACCAACCAACAAACCCTTAACTCACCTCCTTGGTAGAGGTAATAATCTCGACTTCTGTAATCATGTTTGCAATTAATTTTGGGATGTTAACTTTATTGAAAAATTCCTGGACTTTTACGCATTTGCTGTTGATCAAGTTCTCAAATAATTTTAAATCCTAATAATAATTTTGTTTCAACAAGTTTAAAATTGTGCCATGTGCTGCCACCATAATTACAAACACCCTTTTGTTATAGCTGCAAACCCTTTAAAAAAATTAATAAATAAATGACATAAATGTCAATAATGTAGTAATGACATGTCATTCTTGTTGCTTAAAAAAGTTGTCTGTTTATTTTGCACTAAATCCATTTTGACAAGTTACTGGTTTAAAGGGATTCGCGTGTCCTCTTACATAATCTGTGTGGTTAGGTTCGGCATTTGGCATTAACAGCAACACATGGTGTCCCTCACTTGGGTGGGACAGATGCCAGGACCAGATGTGGCTCCTGGCTCTGCCCTCTTCCTGCCCTGGGTAAGAAAAGTGGATGTGTGGCGTAAGAGGGGAGCGTCCCTCTGACTCAATCTGCCCTACATGGGAAACGTATCAAGAGGCCTGATGCAAACCTAGAGTAAGGGGGTTTGGCACAAAAAAGAAGTCTTTTCCTTGATTAGATAACCTAAGAGCTGTGTTTTTTCAGTTTTTTCCCTGTATAGTGATCATTTCCTAACACACCTTCCATTTAGATGTCTAAACCTTCTCTTCCTGGTCTGAAAATTGTTTCTGGTAAGAAACAAAATGCCTTTTAAAGGTCATTTTGAGGAACGATTACCTCATAGAGCACATTACGGGAAAATGCTCTAATGACGGCTGGCGGCAATTCCTACTTTAACAGCACTGACGTTTCAACTCGTAGTTTCCAGGAGAAAGGCAGTATTATATTTGAGAGTGAATTTATTTCCCTGTACGGGGGATAATTAGTGACACATGTGTATCCTTTGTTAA
>VOQK01028961.1:0-10258 GCA_015052645.1 Benitochromis conjunctus | reverse complement strand
GGGCCGTAGAGTGTGAGAACATGCATCATGACCTACGAACTTCTAACCCCTGTGATTCAGTCGTACAGTTTGAGCAGGAGCTGAATAACGCGACTGAAAGAATCGCACATTGTATGTCCAGCTTAAGTCATGTGTGGACAGAGCCGCCCTGAAGAGCTATACCTCTTTTTGGTGTTATTTTCATCTTTATAATAAGAATGTATTTCTCAACCTTATCAGCTAATTTTCTGTACAGTTTTTCTCTGACACAAATCAACTGCAAAAGGTGAAAAGATCGAGCTGCTGGTAGCGGAAAAGAAAAGTTCAAACTGGAGACAGTGAGGAGGGAAAAAAGTGAGATGGTGCATCAGCACGACCTAGCCAGAGCCAGTGGGGTTGTTGATAGAAAATAATAGCCCTGGCAGATCTGACATATATCATTTGGTGGCAGTGAGAGAGGAAGAAATGAAAGAAAATGAGCAGCAAGTGGACAAAGCAAGTTAGGCAAGGGCTTAAAATAACAAAGCTGACAGTTCAGCCAATCTGCCCAAATGAAAGCTGGTGTACATTTAACCAGTAAATGGTCTCCCAGTTTATTAAAAGCTTCCAATCACATGACTCCAAACTGGAAGAAAAGCGATCCAAAAGCAAAACAACATTTTAAGGGCAGTAAGTCATTGACATGTCTACAAGGCAACAGCTGGGATATTGTTGAAATGACTGGCCTGCAGCTCCAGTGTAAAGAAGTTACTTTGCAGCCTTCAGTGACTTAAACATGATTTTCAACTGACAGGATGGCTGACACGACTGGACACACCACACACTCCAGTGCAGTTACACACACGCCGTTTGCTTAATCACTCACATGCATACGCGTGCTGTGACACTAAGGCGAGGAGACGCGTTTGTAGGCTTGAGGACAAGATAGTGACAGGTGTCTGAGAAGCAGGACAGTATGAAAAATAAAAAATAAATGAGATGGGGAGTGTAAATACAGACTGGCTATGGCAGGGGAAAAGTATCAATGGGTAAGAGAGAAACAAAGAAAGTGACAGATGCCAAATCAGTCACTAAACCGACAGTTGATCTACATGCCACGACACATTTCCATCCTCACTTCTTTACAGTATGGGCGTGTGCATGTCAGCTCACATTTCTCTCTCTGTTAACGACTCTGGAACAAGCAGGGCAGCTGTATGTCTTAGCCTCAGACAGAAACAGATCAGCGCACCTTCGTTCTACCATAAGAATGACTTGCACGAAATAGGATTCAAAATGGTTGACTTACCCCACATATTGAGAAATAATAATGAACACTTTAGTAATCCCTTAGGAAATTAGTCCTCTGCATTTAACCCATTCACTCAGTGAAGCAGTGGGCAGCCACCAATCCAGCGCCAAGGGAGCAGTGTGTAGAGACGGTACCTTACTCAGGGGTACCTCAGAGTAGGCGTTCAGTGGATTTGAACCCCTGACCTCCTGATTATGAGGTGAACACTGCACCCACTGAGCTACCTCTGCTCGAGAACGGGTGTGCAGTTAGTTTTAACATAAAACTATGTGTCAGGGTGTTCCAAATCAATCTGGACACAGCCAACAGCTTCTACACCACATCAAAGACCACCAAAAAACACCCATAAAAGCAGCACTGTTTCCATAATAAGAAAGGTGTCGTGCATATAATGGTAAATATCATAGAATTTACTGTGTCGTAAATTACAACCTGAACATCACATGGCAAGATCTTGGATATTTCCTGTCCCTTTGTTGTAGCTTTTACAAACCAAAAATACAAAGCGAGGATGTGATGGAATTTAACATGAGGTTAGAAAATGTTGGGAATGCTTCCATTTAAACAACTCTAAACTTGCCTTGGATCTGAAGGGTCAAACATGTGGCAGCTGTACCAACAGCTGGCTCTTTAAATGGTATGCAATTTGTCTTTGTGTTTCTTTCTTCAGGAATCTGAGCATTAAAGTAGGCATGACGCCGTGGACTCAACGTAGGTTTTCCTTTGGCAGGGCTCTGGTTGCTGTACTTTCTGAATTGGATTTCTGGCCATACCCAGTGGAGCATGAAGAGACACATCATCGATCAGCCATTTATTAACCCTCTGAGCTCTTCGTCATCATTTGGTGATGACCCCAACCCTAACCCTAGGATATCAGAATATTTGTATTTTATTAGTGTTCTTCCAAACCTTCAACAAAAAGAAAATTAATCGCTGTAACTGAAACACATCAATAACAATTTACACTTTTTCCCAAAAAAAGTCACTTTTGCCTGATAGGGTTGGGATTATCACGATTGAGACCTCGGAGGGTTATGTGCTGATATACTGAATTAACTGTAAGTCAGTGTGAAAAAACCTAATATCCGTCAGCTCTTGAAAGTCTTATTGCAAGCAAATCAGGCTGAAATATGAGTGTTGGGCTTTACAGTATCGATTCAGTATGTCAGCATATCACTCTGTCATTTTAATAAGTGTTGTAATATTTTTCAAAGTACTGCACAGTGCATTTAAAACATGTCTTTCCATAACCTACATTACAGTATTTCCCAGTATTTTATGCTGTAATCACCCTCAGGAATCATTTTGCCGTTTTCCAAACCATTAAGCGAGCCGTTCCTCACAGTGAGCAGAAATACTGGAACACACGACTGTTTTAAATACCCCAAAGCAATAAATATGCTAGGCAGCAACAAGGAGAAAATAGATGTTGTTGCTGTTCAGTACTCATGAGCATATTTAAAATAGTAAAGTCCCATTTAAGGTCTACTTTTAAGGACACACGCTGGTCTATTTTACTTTTATGTCATACTATAAGAACATGAATGTATGTTCCCATTCTCCACAGACATGAGTGGACTGATCTTGATGATACTTTGCATAAACATTGCCTAGGGCACTGTGCGTGCCAGCGTCTATATGGGTATACAAATATTTTCCCACAATTGTATATATTTGCACCTTTGGCAGGTCAATTGAGCACCAAATGGAATGTCATAATAGAGAATGGCCCAAAAGAAAGTATCATACTATAATGATCATATCAAGTTTGCTGATAGTCAGGTTTTGTTATTTTATTTGCATACAGCATTGTCTGAGTGTAACATTTGTCACTTCAAACTAAAATCAAGTTCATGCAGGACCACTGTGGTCAAAGAAAATTGATGTATTTATAGTAATTCATATTAAGGCTCTGTTTTGGTGATGCTCTGTCATGTGCATATATGGAAAGTTTCAGGCAGGGAG
The DNA here is from genome assembly GCA_015052645.1 of Benitochromis conjunctus. Lineage (NCBI taxonomy): Eukaryota > Metazoa > Chordata > Actinopteri > Cichliformes > Cichlidae > Benitochromis > Benitochromis conjunctus. The sequence continues at coordinate 7,023 of VOQK01028961.1, read as the reverse complement.
AGTAGCAGCAAAAGTCGTGCTTCAAAAAACTGGAGCTCAGGCGGGGGGTGGGTTGCAAAGTGGTTTACAGAAGAAATGGCAACCATAGGCAGGCTGAAGGAACCTGAACGGTACACCCTAAATAAGGGTGACCTGATGGCTCAGCTGACGTTGGCTGGAATTGAGATCAACCGTTGAGATCATTATTGAGGAAGTTTCTTTCACTGGATAGAACAAAAGGTTAAAAAATATTTTCACAAGAAACAACTTTCCATTTTTTATCAACAGAACAAATTATACACTGGTTTAATGTGAGAGTTAAAGAATATGCGTTAAAGAATTAGACATCATGTCACATTTAACTCTTTAAGGCTGCCTCCGAGAAGCTTCTGCATTGAGACGAGTATTGTTGGTAGCGTAGAACCCTGTCAGGATTGTTTTTCCTTTATTATTAAAGGTTTATTCCAGTCTAGATATAGAATGCTGAACTGAGATTTACCAGTATAAATATGGAGATGTTATTTACAGTGTTAAATAGAAATTTAGAAGCAGAATTACCCCTTGGGATATTTGACCACACCGGCTGGATTGGATGGTGAAAAGGAAATGCTAAAGGCCTCTGACCATCATCCTGCTACTGAAAGTTTGTTTGAGGTATGAAAATGTATTCAAATTACTATTAATTCCTAAGACATGATTGCTCAGGAAACACTGCATGAAACCTCTTAGGTTCTGTGTACTGACATCAATTAAGGACATAATGACTGTGCTAATGACTTGAGGTGCGGTTGATTGCCCTGCCCTGTGTGACGCTGTATTGTAACTGTAATTTCTAAAACGATTCATTCACTTTTTCCAGGGTTAATGTCAACATACTTGCGGTTCCATACATTTGAGGACCTAAAGATAGCGTAATAAAACAGAAGTGTTTTTAAGTTATGCAAATCAATCTGAGAAAAGTTTGCGTTGAACCACAGGAACTTTCAAATTGCATTTCTGGCTGATAAACAAGTAAAGACGACCAAGACTGTGATCACAGAGGACACAGAGGCTAAAACTGCAGACATCAAGTACCGTGAGGGCACAAATATCAGAGTTTGTTTTATGAAAAGTTTACTTTCACAACGAATGTTTCAAACAAATTATTAAGTCATCTTGTGCACATCTGATGGAACAATAGTAATCAATACGTCACCCTGCATGTCACACACTGTGCATGTCTGCATGTCACACACTCAGCCACAGACAAAAGAGTAAATTAGGCAACAAACCCATTTTTAACATGTGTCATTACAGTCATTATGAATGGGACACTGAGTACTTGCAGAGTGTTAGTAACAAATCCAGCGGTCTGTGCTCAACAATTTACCTGTAGGGCTGTGCAGACACATAGGCCGAATGCATGTCGCTGCTCTGTAAAGGTGCTGCTCACTAAAGTCTCTCTATAGACATGCTATGAGACATCTATAGTGTCTCTAGAAGATACAAAACCTTTATTCTAAAAATTGTATATTGTGTATAAGCCTTTTTTTGTGATTATGGCTCATAGCTCATGAAAATCTGAACTCTAGTATATCACTTTTTTATATAAATATCCCAATTTTGAAGAATATATTAATATATACACTCACTACATGGCTGGAGCTCCTTTACCAGAATTACTGTATCAGTGTCACATGGTCTTCAGCTCATCTGAATTTTGGGGTCAGATTTTTCTCCTCTTCCTCTTTACATAGATTCTCTATGGGGTTCACATCAGGCTAGTTGGCTTTTCAATCAAGAACAGTAATAACATGGTCAGCAAGACACTGACTAGTAGTTTTGGCAGTGTGGGCAAGTATCATCAGAAGAGCATCCAGGCATCTCCATAAAGCTTGGATGGAAAGATGGAAGCATGTGCTGACAAGTTTTGTAGACCACTGGCACCCTAAATCATTATAAACTGTGGCACCTTCGCACTGGACTCCAGATTCCTTGGGTATTGTACCTCTTCACTGTTCCTCTAGACTTTAGGACATTGGTTTCCAAATTAAATCCAACATTTACTTTCATTTGAAAAGAGGACTTTGGGCCACTAAAAGCTCAGTTCTTTTTCTCCCAGGTAAGATGAATCTGACAGAAGGTAAAGATCTCCAAAATTCTTCAATCAGCTTTTCCTCTCACGGTTGTGGTCATCCTTGTTGCTTGTGCACCTTCTCCTACTACAGGATTCCCTTTTTTTATTAATAAGCTTGGAGATACCACTCTCCCAAACATCTGTTGTTCAGGAATGACCTCTTCCTTATTCAGGGTGTCATCTGGACAACTGTCAAGATATTTTTCTTTTTTGAGATGCACTGCTAGAGCACATTGTGAACGACAGTTTGTTTTCCATACAATTTCAACATTGACAGTGTTGGGCGTTTCAAAAAACAAACTTTTTTAGTACTGACAAGAGGAGGTCCTGTATCCTAGTTTGCCCAGGTACCCAGGACAATACATCCTACCCAGAACTAGCATACTGGAAGCGTTATTCACAATATGGTGCTAGTCTCCCGCTTCTTTCCAGCTGTGTCCTTTGAACTCTTTATTCTGTACTTCTCTGATGAAGGGAAGGGTCGGCGCTTAAAAGAAGCTGAAGAGTTCGCATAACTGAAAGGCCAGAGCAACTGCAAACTTTGACCGTGATCGCCATGATGTCCACATGACCACCGTGTAACTTGAACCATGCAACCTTTTGGACCAATTAGTGTCACATCTCTTCTGAAACCAAAGGTGTCCCCATGCTCAACACGCACACACCAATGAAGACCGGCATGGGTAAGGACACATGCACATTCATTCTCAACCCACGGCCCCATCTGTTGCATGGCCCCTGTCAACTAAATGTCACCTGATGACATCATATGCTTGTCAACCTTTCCCCTCTTGTCTATCCCTCTCTCACACACACACTGCTCACACATGGTCTGACACAAGCAAAATCCTGTATGTGACACCTCCTGCCTTGTCCTTTTTGTCTCCTCCACTCATCTTTCTTCCTTTCTCTTGTCATCCTCACCCCACCTTTCCCAATCCAGTTCGTACTTTTTAACTTTATTTAGCTCCATGTCACCTTCCTCAAACAATACTCTAGCACATTCACACTCATGTATTACTGCATAAAAACTGGCATATACGTTCAAGCAGTAGTGGTGTTTGCATGTCAGCTCGCTCACACCTTTTTGCACACATGAAAAAACATAAATGACTTCAGGTCTATAGAGATGCATGGATATGACATCATGGCCAGTAAGATGCCGTTATAGTTGTATTTATACACTCACTGGTCACTTTATGACACTTCATTCACTGTGTGCTATAGATTCAACAATGTGCTGGAAACATTCCCCTGAGCTTCTGGGTAATATTGACATGACAGCCTCATCCAGCTGCTGCAGAGGTGTGGGCTGCACATATATCATGTGAATCTGTCATTCCACCACATACCAAAGTTGCTTTATTGGATGGGACCTTTTGATTGTGGGAGCCAGTAAAGACAGACTTAATCGGTCTTTACTGCCAAAAGCCTCATTTTTCTTCATGACAAAGCTTATAGTTAGAGCTGGTTCAGAGCTGTAGGTCCAACCTAATGGTGGATACACAAAAATATACCCACCACCTCTCCTCCCTTTCATTCTTCATGCATTTCTATTCTTCTATTGTATGTTATGAACCTTGTGACTTGTCTCTCCCGTTGTTTGTGCCTTTGCTTCTTTGGCCTCTCTCTCTGCCTGTGCCTTCCTGCAGGTCTCTCCGGCTCACTAATAATTTTTCTCTCTTTGCTCTCCTCTAACCCCAGACTGTCGCAGCAGACAGCCAACCTCCCCAATCCCGTCTTTTTCTCCTTACTGTGGTCAAAGGGAATTTTTCCTCTTTTTTTTCTATAACACTGTAAGGACCTGACATTAGCATGTAAAGTGCCCAGAGATGGCATGCTATGATTTGGTGTTCTGTAAATAAAATAAAATTGAATTACATTGAATTGAAAAAACTCATCACTGGTTGATCGTTGGTATTGAGGAACAGCACTTCTGACACGAACCTCATTCAACTTTAAGCTTTGGGATAAACTGGAAAACTAACTCCCAGCCTTGTCATCATCATCAGAGCCCTAGTGTTCACAAATCTATCAATGCAGCTTTAATACATAAGGGCTTTTGAGAGGTTGAAATCATGCACAGAATATGAAACACACACACACGCGCCTACTGCAGTTCTCTTTGGCTACTGCAATTTAACTCTATATATCAGTCACTCAGTCCTTTCTCACCTGATGCTAAAATCCTCACCGACTGCAAAAAAAAAAAGAAACCACATCTTCCCTGAATCAAGCACTGCGTGGCACCGGGCTGTATCCCTGATTGCATGTAGACTATAGTCTAGAAATAAACTGGCTTGACTACCTGTGTGTTCTACGTATATAGAGCTTGGTTCATTTTTACAAATTAAGAAAAGCTCTTAGCGCTGGTTAATGATTATACACTGTGAGTATAACCTGAAAAGAGGCTCCTCTAATCTGCAATAGTCAGTTGATAAATGTATGATGACAAGCCTGTGCACAGTTGGGCAGAAATTTTTAAAGCCATTTAGTTTGTTCCCAGCTTTTCCAAGCTGTAAACCCGGCAGTCAGGACTCTCGGGTGATTTTATAAAGAGACAAATCCTGGTGCTAGCTCATTAATATTGATTAGAGGGCTGATTTACAGACACTGTGGCAGCTCCCGGTGGGATTTCACAGGGATATGAGTACAAATTTATTGGACAGTTTTTAGAAGCTCTATGAAACAAGCGATGAAAAATATAAGCCTCTCTTTAACTGTCAGCAAAGAATATCATAAGACTGTAGATCACAGATTAAAGGCCATATTAATGTTCACAAAATATGAATACAACTGTGACGACAGTCATGCATTTTAAAATACGCTATCAAGATGAAGTTACTCTTTTTGAACACTGGCAGACAAGCAAAATGACCCCAAAATAAGTGTGCCTTTTATAAAACTGCACCTATTATTGCTCATTTCCAGATACTTATTTTTATTCTTGGACGCTACTAAAGTAGCTTTGCATGAATCAGCTCAGTTCTCTTATACTGGACCTCGGAGCTGCACTTCTCTTTAGCCACTTTCTAAAATGAGCTGTTTCAGTTATGTGTATATACATACAGACATGCATAACATTGACCACCTGCTTGATATTGTGTTGATCCACTTTTAGCTGCCAACACAGGCATGACCCGTCCAGGCATGGACTCCACTGAAGGTGTGCTGTGGTATCTGGCACCAAGATGTTAGCAACAGATTGTTTAAGATCCTGTAAGTTGCAATGTGGATTTGACTTGGTTATCCAGCGCATCCCACAGAAGCTCGATTGAGCTGATGTCAGTTTGTGTGCAGGATTGAGGAGTGGATATATGGACACTGCTTTCATTTCTATCGTACAAAAGAACAAGAGTGCGATGGCGAAGAGGGAACTGCATCCAGGACAGGAACAACCACATTATACTGCTAACAGAACTCTTTGCAAGCATGTGCAATGCATGCCAATCACAACTTCTGGAACTTTGGGAAATTGTGTTGGTGTGTGGGACTGTGACCCATGGCTTACATTTTTAACCTGTGACAATGTGTTTCAGGTCATTTTATAGTGTAAAGAGGAAGTAATGCAATGGGCAGCGTAACGGATTACTTTCTCCGGTGAGTAATTAAGTAACGTACAGCATTACTTTTAAGAAAAGTAAGGAGTTGTGTGTAATGCATTACTTTTTTTGAGTAGCGACCCCAACACTGTTCATCACTGTTCCTTCACTGGACCACTCATATATGAAAATGAAGGAAAGCATGCATGTAATACGTATACCATCCATTTGGTTTTCCTCTTTCACTCCTGCTGTTATTCAGGCCTGAAAACTACAAATGATCTTCCAGATCCTCAAACCAAAGTTGAAGCAGCTCCAGTCAGCTGCATTAGCTGAAGTACACAGAGTCTGAAACCTAATACAAGGTTTAAGCTTTTAAATTCCACAGTACAGTAGTGCAATGTGCTATAAATAAAATTTATAATATCACCATGTCTTGTAAAATCTGTTCATACCAAGAGTAAAAATTCTTGCCTTTCCATCTCTGCTGCCATAGCAACTACTCCCCCTTCCAGTAGGATAATGCACAAATAAAATAACAGAACAATGACAGAAAGGAGGATTTTGCAAATGCAAAATGCTAATGCATCATGTTCTCCCAGTGATTAAATCTAAAGTGGGGAAAAAGAGGTACTATAATAATTCAGCCATTTACTGTATGAGTAAAGATCCCAGACAATGAGAGCTACTGACTAAAAACCAAAACGGGAAAACGGAGCGCATGGCTCATCTTCCTCTGTAATTCCTAGTTTAATGCTCTCATGATAACATGTATCACAGCTGGGGCTGCCTGCTGCAGTCACTAACTGCTGCTGCTGCTGCCGGACTTTAAACAGCTTTGCAATCCCATAAACACATTAGAAGTTTATACTTCTAATATTATGGTCATTAAATTCCATAAAATAATGAATAAGTTTGGGTTAAATATATATATAAAAAAAAAAATTCCCCTCTCGCCCCTGCGGGCGGTCTATCCTTCAAGCTCGGGTCCTCTACCAGAGGCCTGGGAGCTTGAGGGTCCTGCGCAGTATCTTAGCTGTTCCTAGGACTGCGCTCTTCTGGACAGAGATCTCCGATGTTGTTCCTGGGATCTGCTGGAGCCACTCTCCTAACTTGGGAGTCACCGCACCGAGTGCTCCGATTACCACTGGGACCACTGTTACCTTCACCCTCCACATCTTCTCGAGCTCTTCTCTGAGCCCTTGGTATTTCTCAAGCTTCTCGTGTTCCTTCTTCCTGATGTTGCTGTCATTCGGAACCGCTACATCTATCACTACGGCCGTCTTCTTCTGTTTGTCTACCACCACTATGTCCGGTTGGTTAGCCACTACCATTTTGTCCGTCTGTATCTGGAAGTCCCACAGGATCTTAGCTTGGTCATTCTCC
>VOQK01028960.1:0-10476 GCA_015052645.1 Benitochromis conjunctus | reverse complement strand
TGTCACAACCTATTTTTTTTCTTTCTTTTTTTTTTTTAAACTATTTTCAACTCATCTTCAATACAACAACAATAACACTGTTTCGTCTTAATACAAATATGTACAGACACTTCCACTTGTTTCAAAATAATGCCCTGCACACTAATGCATTATCTAGGGATGAAGGATGATGATGATGATGATGATGATAATGATGATGTTCTTCAGATTCCTTCACAGAAACTGTCCATGCAGTTTTGGTACCTGAATCGACAGAATGGGATCACAGTTTCCCTAGGCTGACAAAAGCTTGTTGTTTCATGCCATCTCTGTCACAGATCGGTCCCTGCCTGGATGTGAAAACACATTTATTTAACATGATCGGCCCCCGCCCCTCCCCAACAGCTAACCCCACCCCTGAACGTAAAACATCTAGATTCAGACCAAATGTTTTCAGCAGTATTTGAACCAGGTGTAAACATACCCTATCTCAAAATGAGTTCAGCGAGAAAGGCACACATGATAAGACCACACAGCTTGCGACTACAGCAGGGATATTGGTGGGGGTGGGGGGTGTCTTTTGGTTTTGCTAAGTTTGATGAAAAAGTGCCACTCAGCTTGACATTTCTTTCTTATTCTCAGTGTAGAGTGTGCGTGCGTGGGCATCAACCTGCTCTCGCCAGGTACAATATGTGTTCCCCTCCCCCGACCACTCTGAAACAGGGTTCTGGTCCCCCTGAACGTTTCATCAGGTTAAATTCAATTTTCGTCCCAGGTGCTTCGGGGGAAACTGAGCCCTGACCAGTTTTGTTGTTTCTTTGCAATTTAGAATAATAAAGCTGCTCACTCCATCACTCAGTACTTTTATGTAAATAAGAAAACATACAGTGCGTGGGCGCAGAACCAACCGTGGGATGCATTCGCTTTCCCAGCTGACATTTTTCTTTTTTTTTTTAAATGCTATGCTTTCATGGCCTCAGTGTTATTCATTTACATACCTCAGTAGACAGTTTCATCAAGCAGTTTAAAAGGGGTCATGCCTTATCAAATAAGTTAGGAGAATATTCAGTCTTAACACTCTCGGGTAGTATTCTCGTGCATTTTAAGAGTGGGAATACACTACTTTGTTAACCAAATGCATCCAAACTATTTTTCCTGGGGAGAGGTTACACAAAATATGAGGATGGGGCGGTCATGGTGTGGGGGGCTTTGGTGGGGAGGATGTGGGGAGTATAAAAGTCATAAAAGGCTTTGACATTCTTTTGAGTGACGGACTCGTATTTATGCAACAAACGCCTCCTCCTAAAGCAAAGGGGAGATTGTGTAGCCGGGCAAATCAATTTCCCACTCCCACACACTCATCTAGGCCTTGATCCAGCCGCTGCTGTTGCCTCTAGCCTCAGCTGACTGGCTGACCTATGGCATTGCTCTGCTCTGCTTTAGCAGCTCTCCCCGATCACCTGAGAACCAAACTCTGCTTCCTGTCATTCTCTTTTGGTTGTTCTTTTTTCCTGTTTGTTTTTAAAAGAAAGTACCACTTCCTTTTTTAACAAATGCATTTTGAACCCCCTGAATGAAACAGCTTGTTTTTTTGTTTGTTTTGTTTTGTTGTTTTTTTTCTATGTGACAAACAGGTAGGACAATTACAGTGATTGCCCGTGGTTTCTTACAAGTCAAGACTCAAAATGCTGGCATCTTCAACAGTTATTGAGAAAGTGCACAAAGGAGATTCATTCTACATTGGCTAAAAGCACATCGAAAACATGCCTTCGACATCAGAGTTATACACGGGGTCGTGTACACCACAGCAGGTGCAACGCAAAGGCAGGTTACACTACGGTCTTCTACTTGCTCACTTCAGTATTGGAAAGCTCACAGAGAGTGAGCCATTTCCATTATTAACACAATCACTGCACAATGTCGCTAAACACTATGTGCATTACTCAGAGGCATCATCATCATCATTTTTTTTTCTATTTTTTTTTTTCCATACATGAACTCACATGACACTTGGGAACAAAAAGCCAACCATCTAAACGGATGGTTTCATTTCTCAGATTCAGCAGTACAACATACAGTAGATGTTTCTGACATTTCTGGATCAGGGACACACAAGGAAAGGAAAAAAAAAGGAATCCTATGAGAATACTTACAAAGTATTGTACTGTATCATCGCCTTCAGCTTTGACTCAATGGTATGTTTAAAGCCACAGTTGAGCAGGTCTTAGTGATATTAATTAAGGTGTAACTGCCTCCTACTGATAATCCCTCCTCATTTCTCTTTCCAATAAGCTAGTGATCTTTTGATAAGGATTTACAAGAGAAGAAGAGCAAGTCAACAATTACACTGTAAAAATATATGTATGTTTATATTCATATATATATATATGTATATATATAGCATCTTTAAAATCTATTTATACAGAATGTATATATAGTGTACTTATGGCCATCTTGGCAGAGAAATAAAGGCATCTGAAACAATCACCACTCTCTCGATGCCGTGGTCTCCTCAGGACCAGACATTGTTACATTGCAGAAATGCGAAGAGTCAGGAAAGAAAGTGAGTTCTCTTCTTCTCCTTTATTTATTTATTTTTTTAGTGGCACTTTGTGCATCAAAAAATTAAAATCTAGAGTAAGGCTACAAGGGTGTGTATGTTTATCTGATAAAAGTTTGTCAAAGGAGGCCATCCTACAGTATCCTTGAGGGTTGGATATGTCGCTGTGTGTGTTTTAGACTCCTACATCCAGACTAAAACACTGCTGGAATAGAGCTCTATACATGTACCAGTGTACTGATGGAAAGAATTGACAACCATTACTTAAACAGCCATGGTACAGCACAGAGATTTTGGGTGAGCCACTTCTGGCCGCTACAAAGCGCTTGGGAGAGGTAACATTTTTTTTAAATTCCTCTACAAATTTTTCTTATCACCTGACAAAAGCAAACACTCAGAGACCGGACAGTGAAAGTGATTGCTTTTGGGGATTTTTTTGTTTGTTTGTTTTATTCTTTGTCTATTTTTTGTTGCTTTTTTTTTTTCAGATGTATTTTTTTAACAATCAGCTGCTGGTACGTCTATGCCTAAGCAATCAAACAGTATCTGTATTGATTTTATTGATTTTTTTCGTTCTTTATTTAAATATTAGCAGAGGATCTTTAAGACTACTCAGACTCAACTGTCACATCACGCACATAAATAACAAAATAAATATACAGCCATATCAGTCAATTTCTTTCATATTAAATAAATAATAAATACATACTTTCTTTTTGTTTTTATTTCCTCATCAGTGTTTTTTTAATGTAACAGAAAGAACACAAACAAAATAAAATTGAGGAAAACAAGAGCAACAAGCCAAAAAAATATTTTTTTTACTGTAAAATTATCAAAAAAATTTTGAGTCTATTATAAAATATTTGCACTTAAAAGGCTTTTAAAAAGTACTCCAAAACAAACTATGCCTTGTCATTTATCTTTAGAGACTTTTAAAATATTGACGTACGACATCTGCAAATTGCTTTTTGACCTTGATAATCAGTAAAGATGCATTTGTGTGTGTGTGTGTGTGTTTCACTAAACAAAGTTAATAAATAGATTGCTTCAAATAAATAAACCTCAATAACATAAATGGCAATAAGTTACAATTTAAAAGTTCACAGGTATAAATAATTCATATATAACAATAATTATTGTACCACAAAACTATTCATTGAAATGAAGTGCAATTCCTAGGCTGATAAGTACTATAGATATGACTAACTGAATTTGAAATGTGTGCACACTATTACTATCATTTCATTGGGGGGGGGGGATCTGCAGCTTTTAAATCTAACTCACGACCTTGCTTGATGAGGTTTTTTTCCCCGCTGATGATTGCTGCAGTAATACCACCAAGCAAATGCACGTTCACTTTAGTGCATGCTTCATATTGCTGGGGGATGTGGTGTGAGTGTGGTTGTGGATCAGAGAGATTTTCAGAGCCGCAGATGCTTGCCATAGAGAATGCTACAGGAGACAGCAGTGGTAGGAGTCTTCTGCTCCAGTTAGTGCTCCTCTTCCTGTCTCCAGGCTCCGGCGAGCAATACTCGAGCCTCGCCTGTCTCCATGTTCCAGCCGAGGAGAAATGCAAAAGAACTGACTGACCAGTTGTGAAACCCTCTCCGAAAAACAGTTAAGGACACAAAAGAGACAACAGGTAAACATACATTATATTTAAACCCCCAGATACAGTTTCTAGTAACATGGATCTTCTTCTGGTTCCTCCTTTGAATCCCAGCAGCAGCATGATGTGGATTTTGGTCCGTGTCACTTTTCTTCAACAGAGTGCTCCCTGGGTTGTTATTTTTTTAAGTTGCCATTTACTTAAATAACCTGAATTCCCTTTTTTGTTTTTGAATCATATTTCGCTATATCATAGAGCACTTCAACATTTCTCCTTCCTGACTCCACCTCCATCGCGCTCTCTGCACTTCAGGACAGTTTGAATTTTCCATTTGTGTGTGTGGAGCATCAAACCTTGATGCCCTTCACAGCTTTGTTGATGCTCTCCAGCAGAGCCTTGTTCTCGGGGCTCTGGAAGCAGTCCTTGTTTGTGTACATGTCAGTCAGGGTGCTGATGTATCTGTCAAAGTTCTGCTCTGTGATCGGCTCCTGCTGTGGTGCAAATGAAAACCAATCTCAACTGAGGGGGGCAACAGAAACGAGGTTCCACACGCTTTTCAGCGCACCAGATTTGCTTCAAACAAATGCACAATCAATGAGAACAGGGTGTGAATCTGGACTTACCAGGTGCGGCAGACGGATATTCGCCAGGCTGCGGATGAGGGCTCGGCTCAGACCAGACAGCTCCATGAACAGAGCCTCGTTCTGCTCCTCAATCATCTTATTCTCGTGCTCAATGCTCTTCAGGTTCTTCTCCATAGAGGAGATCTGCAACACACAGCAGCAGACCATCAGCAAATGTTTTAATCTTCAACTAGAAATTAATATCTAAAAAAATGGGGATTTTTAAAAAAAGATTTTAATAGCAGCTGTGGTGATTGGCAGCAATGAAGTGGTCATACTAGTAGATTTTAAATGTCTGTATAAGTCCAGACATTATACAGACATTTTTTCCCTGTTTAGTAGCTCGCACCATCTGATATCTTCGTGTTAGTGTTGATCCTGGGTCAACACATCTAATGTTGGTTTCAGTTCAGCATTGCAAGTAACCAATCAGATTGTAGTGATGACATCATTTTGGGATGTAGTAACACCATTGCATCACACATCACACACCAAACCATTTTTTTTATTTCAGCAAACGTATGACATCATAACAGTGTGATTGGTCAGATGCAATACTGACCCTGGACAAACATTATTATGTTGCTGCCATTTTTATCCATCTTTAAAGTGTCCTGCTGCCTGCAGTGCTCTTTAGAGTCTCAAATACAGAAGAAGTAATCCTGGTAAGAGATGTTCCAGACAAATATCATCCTAAAATTATTGCTGTCCATTAATTCTCAACAGTGTCATGCTTATGAAACCAAGGTTTCATAAGGTGGTGACAGTGATCAATAATTACTTTATCTCTTTTGTAAGAGTCTGGCTAAGGTAGGCAGTGTTGTTGTTGCATGGAGAAATCGGAGCTCCTCGAGAAAACATCAATCAACATACAAACAAGAGAATGCACTGACGATCACACTGAAGAAACCTGCCTAAAAGCATGCAGTATATTTATATTTGTTTTTAATACATTTTTAATGGATTTATTGTATTTTTTTTAATTTGCTAGTTAAAAATATTGTGTGTTTCAGACTAAGTAAGGGCAGTACAAGGGCTTGAACCACCAACAGAAATGAAAAAAACCCAACAACTAACAAACACCTGAGTCTGCAGGTTGACCATGTCAGCCTCCATTTCATTGTTGGATTCATTCAGGTCATTAATCTCTTTGTTGAGCTGCTTGATATCCTCATCGTTGTCCAAAACTAAAGGAGAGGTGAAGAGAAAAACATATTTTGCGAAACAAAACAAAAGAAAACATAGAAAAAACACTAATCTAACATTGGCACTTTTATTTTCTGACTCAGTAAGCAAAGGGGAGGATTTTCCACTCAGTAAACACATAGATTTTTCTTAATTAACCATCTTACCATCACTGGCTCTGAACTTAGTGCTCAGATAGTCTTCTGTAGGGAACTTGGCCTTCTTCTTAGCATACAAGGCTCTGGGGCATCCTGAGAGGCTGAAATGAAATTCAGAGAGGATCAAATTTAACATTACATCTACATACAGAGCATTATAATTTACAGTGGCATGTGTTAGTTCTGCTGGCTGCTATAGGGGGAAAAGCTAGAAAAATAACTGGAAATGGCTAGACAGACTAACAAACTATGGGACAAACCGAGTATTTAACACATGGTAAAAACATCTATTTACCATTGGAACGTGGAGCTAAGATAACTGTTTTTTACCCCTTCTGGCATCATCAATATTCTTATTTAACTCTCGACAAAGCAAATAATGATTTTTGGCCAGACATAGTGATTTTAAAATATAGTATCAAACTGCAACTTGACATTTTAGCATTGGTGACTAATTTTTAAACAATAACTAAAATAGCCACACAAAAAAGAGAGCTTCAGAGATGCTTGGCCATTGGCTGCATTTTATAAAATGTGAATTCAATTTTGAAATCCTCATTTAATCAATTTGTTTCAAATTTGAAGATACTGATCAAAGCCTGAGCTTACCTGCGGTGTGTGAGGAAGCTTCCGTTAGCATGTCCAGAGCCATCACAACCTGGGGTGGGGCAGGTTGGACCCTCTGTCTTGAAGGCCTTCCAGTTGAATGGCGTGCCATTCAGAAGACCCTCCTTTTGTCTTCGGGCTGCCAGCGGGCACCCGTAAGCGCTACGATGTGTGGCATACTTGCCACTGATATGGCCCAGGCTGTCACAGCCCGGCACCGGACATCTGCAGAAAGCAGAGGTGGTAAGAAGAAGAAGAGAGGAGAAGGTGAAGAAAAAGTATGGAAGATAGGAAGCAGATATGGAAAGAAAGAGAATGATGGGACACAAAGGTTAGACAAGGAGAAAGCAAAAATAAAAGTATAGCGAAAACTAAGATTATTCTAATCTTAAAAACTGAAAGGTAAGCACTTTTGCTACAGGGACAAATTCATTCTGTGTTTGACATATTATTACAATCCAAGATATTGCTGAAAAATGAGCTATTACAATTTGGTACATGCTTTTTCCACATACTGTTATATTAACAGTTTTGTGTGCAATATGAAGCTCATGTATTTCTTATGTAATAACAATGTACTCTGCAATAGTCTATTATGAATTATATTCAGAATCAGTATCTGCAGTAAGTGTATTTTCCCATGAGTCAGTTACGGGGACAGATCACTACCTCTGCATATGATTCACAGTGACTTTCCTCTCTTTCTTTCTCTCTCTCTCTCTCGCTCTTTCTTTCCTTTATTGCACTTTAGTTTTACCGTCAGTCATGCTAAAAGCAGACGTTATGACTTTCTGAGCGGTACGAACTTTAAAAGCTCGGAGTCCTCCTGGTTGTCCTTGGTAGGAGTTTTAATTCCACTTTTCTTGGCACGCGGGCACCCAGAGAGACTGAAAACAGAAAGTATGGAGTTGATAACATAGGGTTGGAAAGAAAAGGTCTGGTGAAGTGATTACTTAATAAAGGAAGAGAACATGGTAAGGAAGAATAATTTTACAGAGGTTCTTCAACCAAATGACAAACCAAATCCATTGAAAACGCCTAATATGGATGAAAATAGGATCATGTGTATGTGCTGCCTGTCTAATCTATCGTGAACTGTCACTAGGCCTCTCTGACTGGCTACACATATGTGTGTTTTGTGTTTGTGTGTGTGTGTGTGTGTGTGGGTGTGTGTGTGCGTGTGCGCACGCACGCGCGCGCGCGCGCATTTGTGTTCTGTTACCTTCTGTGTGAGGCATAGTTTCCTGTGATGTGACCTGAGCCGTCACATCCTGGAGTGGGGCATCTAGGGAAAAAAACAATGCAATGTTCAAAGTTAGGCAGAAAAAATTAATAAGAGGAGTTTTGATGAAAATTGAGGTTTACAATTAGAAAAATGGTCAGTTTGTTAATGTGTTTTTTTGTTGTTGTTTTTTTTTTCTTTAAACCATTCTTGTGCATATTTGGTTTTAATCCCATCTCTCCTATTTTACTTTCTATTTATCTGCTTAATCGTAAACAAATTATGCAAGGTCACAATGTTTATATTCAATTCGATTCCATTTTATTGATATACTGCCAAATCACAACAATAGTCGCCTCGAGGCCATTAATATTGTAAGGCCCTACAATAATACAGCAAAACCACATTTGATTGATGTGGTTTTGCTGCCCCGTGTGCAAACACTTTGGCGTAAGTGGGAAGGAAAAACTCCCTTTTAACAGGAAGAAACCTCTGGCAGAACCAGGCTCAGTGAGGGGCAGCCATATGCTGTGACCGGTTGGGGAGGGAGACTTCTACTCAGACAACACCCATGAAACCTTGAGAGCTCTTGGATGGCACAGTTTTCTCAACTACGCCTCACAAAATCAGAAATCATATTTTTTAGCCATTGCAATCCAACTTTCATTCTAAAAGTGACCCAATCTGCTAACATGAAAGAGTATAGTTTGACTCAGTCCTAATTTCAGAACCACACATCAATGCCCCTCTTTTCTCTCTTCTCTTTCCACTCACCCCCTTCCAGCCCAGGTCTGCCCGAGGCCTCTTCATGTAAAAAGGGAATTCTTCTTCCCCACTGTTTTTAAGTGCTTACACATAGTTGTCTGATTTTCAAACAGTTTAGGTCTTAGTGATTCATATCATCCCAATCCTGGCCAGCCATTTATGCCTTATATATGTATTAGAACTGATTTTAGGATTTTATAGATCTACATTTTTTTTTAGTATTTGTCAGTTGTTATTCAGCTTACCAGTGTATTTTTCAGTTATAATTGATTTATTACTTGTCTTGGCATTTATCAATTACGTTGATAATTTGCATTTTGTATTTTTCATGCAATGTTTTTCTTCAACCAAGCCCTTTTGTAAGCTTTGATTTCACGGTGCTATATGAAAAAGTTATTATAGCTTTCCAGGCTCTATCTGACCATGTTGAGCTGTGAAAAGCCTCTGTATGCTAAAGAAGTAAGTTTTATTCACATTTACATGAAGTAATTGAAGTGAAAGCAAGCACAGACATAGGAAAAACCACAATGACAGATGCAGTGGCAGCACAGAAAGCAGCCAGCAACAATAGATAAGTTAACGTCAGCAGAATGAAGCGTTGTGGTGCTGGACAGTGTCAGTAGCAGTGAGCTGAAGTGGCAGTGAAAAGGGAAGTGAAGGTGTAGAGCAGACATACTTGAGTTCAGGGGTGTGGGCTGCCATGAGGGACCGAAGGCTCTTATCAGCGAGAGGACACCCAGACAGACTAAGAGAGAAAAGACAGGCAGAGGAAGAGAAGGACGAAAAAGGGGGAAGCAAGGGGTGAGAGGAGGTTGAAAGGAGAGAGGAGAAAGATGTGAGTAAAGGGAAATCAAGAATGCAAGGCATACCAAGGTCATTTAGCAAGAAGAGGACAGACAGCAAGAAGTAAATTACTGATGCATATCAAAGTCAATGACTGTCTTTGCTTCCTGGACTCACGCTACATTATTGCCTCTGGCATGTCAGGATCAAATAAAATGTTTGAATTAGTCTCGGTGTGCCGGCTTTGGAGTGAGAAGCAGAGGGAGAGTCTCAGTAGATCTAACACTTCATGTACAAGCTTATATAGAAAGCAGCAGTGCACAGTAGCAGTACATACCTGCGATGGGACGCATAGTTCCCAGTGATGTGGCCGCTGCCATCGCAGCCAGGTGTCGGACACCTGCAGAGGGGACAGACACACAGTTAGCAATGGCAGAAGGAGACAGCGACAACATTGCGGATTAGATGTACAAAGTTATTTTTTTTATAAAGTAAAAAGAGAGGCTGCCCATACACCTCTCTATATTCACTGCAAATATGTACATAGAGTTTATTTAGATGTTCGTTTGTTGTAAGGTTCCCATAAATACCTGAGGGTAGTACATTTGTATACACTCTGATGGAACCATGTCTACTATTGGGTCACTACCCCTCTCACAAAGCACCAGATGTTCATGGATGTTTTTTTTATCCTGGTTGGCTGGTCATGGGGCCTTAAACTCACATCCACAGAACACCTAAATGTGGTTGAAAATTGCAATGTGAAAAGTCAGATTTTCAGGATGTTACAACAAACTGGTTTCAACCTAATTTTACTAATAGACCACTGAGCAATTTTCTCTTTATCAGAGCTTTAAAAGACGTCTAAATGGTACATGCTAAAACAGGGTTACATTTAGTTCAAGTCAATGTTTAGTGGATTTGTACATCACACCAAGCAGTTTGTCTGTTCTTTTCCAGAGCAAATACATGTGTCTATGTGTTTT
>VOQK01028958.1:63618-76854 GCA_015052645.1 Benitochromis conjunctus | reverse complement strand
TTCCTCTCCCTTTCACCCAGTCAACATGTCCACCCCAACCAGAGCAGCCTATGCCAGCCCAGCACTGATGCTGAGTCCTGCCTACAAGCCCCAAGGCAAATATGATCCCAAATATGATTTTTGTTTCACTTTTAAAGAGCTTCATGATCATACTAATGTCTACAAGTCTTTGTGACATTCTATCCAAACTATCCAAACTTGGACCTATGTGGAAAAAAACACACATATGGTCAAGAATTCAATTAAAAATGGAGTATTGGAACACGCCCCATCTATAGCAGAGAAAGGCTCCTGTGTACCTTATTGCTGAGGAACACAGGCAGGACTCTGATCAGCAGATTTCATTCAATATATTTATTTCTAAGCAAAACATTGTTTTGTAATGTTGCCTTTATATCATATTGACTGTCTTCACGTTGAGTGAATGTCGAGTGTGTGCGGTGTGCATGAGGGTGGGAATGTACGTTTGTGTCTGTGTGTGCCTGGTTGTCTGTGTTTATGTGTCAGGTTGGGCCTCGGACTCCAGCTCTCTGGGAACATCTCAGGTCAAGGCAGCATAATAAACAGCATAATAGTGCATAATTATCTGGAAAGTTCCAATGATGCAAGTCTTGTAATTGTCTGCTTTTAAAAAAACAGGAAAACCTACAAACGTCTTTTGGCAGCAGCAGCATTTGTGTAATTAACATTGACAGTGTCTCTGTTGCACCATGTAGGTGTGGCAGTCAGATATGACTAATATGCAGCCTTTATTAAGGTTCAAGTTGTTACTCTCTGTATAAAAAAAGGCCCATTGTGCATCTTCTAACTGTTTTGGACAGGTTAAACTACTTTATGCTCGTAAACATCTAAAAAAAAACCAAAAAACCCCACTTTTACTGCAGTGCATTTAAGCGCATTCTTTTAGGTTCTTCTGAGTATCGACACAATAACTAGCATCGCAGAAAGCGGTTACAACTTGCTCCGTGTGCACAAGGGGCAACATTAGTATGAAAAGATATCATTTATTCTCCATAAAGAGTACTTTCATCTTATACTACTTTAACTATAGCTTCAGACTTTTTAAACTGTCATGTGGCTTTGAGTGCATTGACAGTTTGTTTGCGATTGTCATGCTAAAAGAGTCAGTTGTTACCAATCAAACGCTTTCCGCATGATGCTTTTCTGCATTCACAATTCACTTTTTAAAAGGCAGTGTTTGATACTTGATGTCTTGCATTGTTATTTATGACATTTTGATAAGTAGCAAAAGTAAAGGTGGAATATGCCGACTTTTACATTTATAAAGATATCATTTTTAGCATTTGTTCTACCTATACTTGTCAAAATGCCATTATCTGTGAAGAAAGGACCAGAAAAGTATGTTATCCTTCAGCCAGATGTATGCCATCTGAAAGTGTAGACATGTTTGCATGTCAAATTTCACTGCACACCTCAAAGCAATAAGACATTTTTTTAATGTGGAATAGCAGGTAAACACAGATGTTACTGACCACGTTTATTACGGCTTTGTGCTTAAATACAACATAATACAGCTGGCATTAATGTCGGTAACACCTGCCTTCTATTTCATGAGCTATAAAACATGTCTAAAGAGTGAACAATGGCCATATAATAAACTGAAGAAAGTTAAACATGATCCAAGGTCATAAATTAAGTTCTTTGACCTGCTGATGTGGGAAAAACAAATGATCTTGATAACAACATTGAAATATTACTGCCTTTCAATCACTCTGATTGGACTTCTTCTCTGTTTGAGTGGTGCTATGATAGCAATTACAATGGGTCAGCAAAATTCATACACAATTAAAAATGTGGAGGGGGTCATTTGATTTCAAAACCTCTCCCTCCATACTAATTCTATGCTGTATGATGGGAGGGCCTTAGGACAGTTAAAGAGATACAGATTTTACATTCTTGCACCCCCACCCCCTCCGTCCAGATTTAAAATGCAAAGGGACATTTTTCCTTTATGTTTTGTGTTACAGCTGAAATTTTTAATTTCAAAGTGATTAAGATCCAAATTCTAAGAGAGTAAAATGATGACTGACAATGATGGTCTTATTCTTTGCAATCTATCTAAAGGTCTCAGCTGTAAATTGGAAACTTTTGATTATAAACATATTGAAGCTCTCTGTAAGTATAACATCATATAATTGTGGGTGGTCTGTGGGGCTTAAAACTGCTTAAACGCCGTTTAATGGCCTTGTCAGAGCAGTATGGGAGCAGTTGAAGTACCCCAGCTGTCCTCGAAAAGCTGTCACTCTCCTCCTCACCTGCGGAGGGCGCTCCTCCGAGACAGGCTTGGACAATTTTATGCAGTTTCGTGTGCAACAAAGTAAAGCCGAGCAGCTAGCGAGAAGGGAGTACGGACCCTTCTGAGATTGTTTATTTTTGCACCGTTTTGAAACTGTTTTTCTCACTTATTTCTAAGGTTTTTGTGATATATTGTATGTTATACACAAACGGAAACTAAAGCAATTCAGTCCTGGGGCGGTGTTTGGGCGCTTTGTGGAACAGCAAGGTGTTTTTTTAATAGAGAGTCAGGCGTAACGTCAGCGAGCTGCCGTAAAGAAAAAAGAAACGGGAAAAAAAGGCAGAACCGGGCACTACGGAACGGGTCGGTCAGCCAGAGAGAGCCGGGTGGACCACGGCGCAGCCGCCAGCGCCACGGGGAGTCGGGGCCCGAGAGGGAGCCTGCCAGGCCCTTGGCTTGATGCACCCAGTCTGCCTTGCCTTAGCCGCAGTCCGAGATGGGGGAGACCAAAATTATCTACCACCTCGACGACCAGGAGACACCATATCTGGTGAAACTGTCGGTGCCGGCGGACAAAGTCACGCTGGCAGACTTCAAAAATGTCCTCAAGAAACCAAATTACAAATTCTTCTTCAAATCTATGGACGATGACTTCGGGTAACTGTTAAGGGGTTCATTGTGTTTAATGTGGAATCAGCATAGCAACCCGAGACACTTTAACCATAGTCCAGTCAGATTAACTGTAACGTATTTATTACCTCATGGAGCTGGCTTGTCATCACTTTTAAGGTTACCTGTCTTTCAGTCATCAGCTAGCCGTTTGCTTTGCCTTTCCTTTGTTAGCTGCTAGCGTCCAGGTCGCATCGCTAGCAGGTCTGTTCAGCGTCCCGACCCCGTTTGTTTACATTGCTCGTATGCTTAGCTTATGCTGTTCTGTCTTACCAAGTTTGGTCATTTCTAGTTTCATGAACACTCAGAGAAAGCCTTTAATCGCATTTCAACTTATTTAAGACTAAATGAAACGAGGAGCAATTTAGAATACTGTTACTAACTAGTTACTGACGTTACTCCTGTCAGTTGCTGCCTAATGTATGAAACGCTCATGCTAACAGGCTAATGAATGGGTCTAACCGGACACTTGGTGAGTGAGTGAGACCAGAAGGCCCCTGCTGTTGTTGTCTATTAGTCTAAGGAATGCAAAGTTGGACACAGGAATGCCCTGTTCATCACTCTGGCAGCTTTATGAGGGTGTCCCTTTGTGTTCCAACATGGCTCGAAAATAGACGTTTTATGATCCTCCACACTTTGCCTTCTTCACAGTTAAATAAAAGGGAGAAATGTACTTTTTTGTTTTGTTTTTTTAAACACTCGAGCCAGGCTGCCAGAGTTTTTCTGGCTAAACTCAAACAAGGGTGGGGCAACAACCTAGATAGGAAGGACGAGTTTTGAAAGGATCCGCAGCTATTTATGTTGTTTCAAGTGTGGAGGTGCATGCACTAAATTAACTGTTGAAGCCTTAAAGTCTAGACTGATGGTGTTTTAGTAACTCGTTAGACTGGTTTGGAGCCAGAGATCTTTTCCAGGAAAGCCTCACTGACCATCACTGTTCTCCCTGTCAAAGACCCAGCTAATCTTGACATCTCCATTACTCTGAGGCACTTGTTAAATACATGCCTTATTTGTCCTCTTTATTGTGTAACAAGGTGTTGTTAAGGTCTGCCTGCCATCTGATCCTTGCAAGAAGGACTGAATGAATGGGAGGGTTTGCAGGAAATTCACATGGTTACATTTACACATGCCTTTTGCTAATGTATTTGCAGAGGTCTTTAACGCATTAAGGCTTACTTATATATATGAAATGGACAAGTGAGCCATCTTTTGACTGGTTTTCTGTGCGTGTGCAAGTAGTATCAAACATTTGGTTATGTTAAACATTGGCATTGGTTCTTAATGTGTAAAACTGTCCCCAGTTGTCAGTGTGTGTCCTGGTTGGTGGAATATATTGTCCATCTCCACTTCCTCTAAATGCACCCTCATGTTTTATTGCCCAGGGAGTGCTTTTGTGTTGGTAATGTTTGACTGAAACAAAGCCTTGTTCTCTTTACAGGGTGGTAAAGGAAGAAATATCTGATGACAATGCTAAGCTTCCCTGTTTCAATGGACGCGTGGTGTCATGGGTAGGTCCAAAATACACGCTGCAATAAAATGTATTTGTTTATTTATTTTTTTGCTCTCTGCTTGTGTGCGATCACTTGTGTGGTTAAGTGGTGTAAATGAATGTGTAACAATGATTCCCATCTGTTGGGCACCAACCACAGTCATGCTCAAGCTTAGGGGGAGGCACTACACATCTGTGTGATAATATCATTATCACATAATGATCCTCAGGGCAGTATACATTCACTGCTTTTCCTAAACGTTGCGTTTTTCACTGTAAAATATCAAGTTTTTTGAAGCATGTCCTCACACAGGCCAGTTGCCACATGTATCACATACATGTACTTGCATGCAGTTTCTTATTTAAAGCCTCTAAGCAATAATTCTCCTGTCTCCACAACACTCGAGACATCTGGCGCTCATGCACGGCCTCCCTTCCTCTCTTCTCTACATTGAAATTGGATTAAGAGCAAGTGAAATCACAGGATAGCCGGAAAATACTCCATAACAAAGGGCCTCACTGCAGGTCATCTAACAAGAAGATTGAATCTCACAGGGAGGAGAGAGTAAAGCAGAGAGAAAGACTGCTCTGTGTCGTGATGCGAAAGGCTAAAGCGCTCGCTTAATTTCTACAGTGTGGTTTTAATTATTTGAGCATCATCAACATTGCATTATTGCTCCATTCTGGAGCGTATATTCCAGAGCGCTCGTCTTAATGCGTCTCGTTGTTGTGGTCGTTTTCATTAGGTTGCACGGCGGTTTAGTTTAATGTGTTTAAAAGCCAGTTCCCCTTTGTGTGCGTTTGCTCCAAAGTGTTTGTTATCTCTTGAGGGTTGTTGCAATGTTCCACGTACAGTCAAATGTTATTCCTGTTACAGTATGTCCATTTGTTTGTCTCCGCTGTTCGTCTGTTGTTTCAGTGATCTGATTGATTATTCTCTGGGGTCCAGAGGCCTGGCTCGCTGCACATCATTTCATCACAACAAGCCAGCACCCTGTATCTCCTGTGCTGCGGCTCCCTTTAGTGCACACCAAAGTAGACTCTTGTGATTGTGATTAAGAGCAGAAGACTTTAATTTTAGTTATCTTTCCACATAGAAATATAGCTGAATTATTATGGCAGTACAGGTGATTTGATTTGATATACTGACGCATGCTGGCTGATGCCCTGTTTCAGCACAACATATTTATCTTTCCGAAATCCTGACGCTCACTTCGTTGCCGTATTTTAATTTGAAATTTTAGACTGTCACAGCTTCATTTTTAATAAGAGATTTGTCAAGTACATAACATAACGCTGAGGTCAGCAGCTGCTGAATCTGAACTTTTTCAGCATCACAGGTTGCTATTGATGGCTACAGTTTCACACTGGTCTCATGTCATCGTTGAAACTTGTTTTTGCACGCAAATACATGCTTCATTTCTGATATGGATGACTTCCAAAATTCCACAAAACCACAGCAGGATTTAAGATATATTGTTTTGTATCTCGAGCTAACGAACACTAGAATGTGGTAAAAGTGGAAATAAATGCATACCGGTAATTTGATTTCTGAGAAAACATTAGTTATGGTCCATTGGACCCCATTTTTTTCCCCTACAATTTGGTAACTTAGGCAACACTGTCAGGTACACAAACCACAAGTCTTGGCTTGGGCTCTTTCTTTTTCAACTCTCTGAATTCACAGCTGCTTTTGTAGAGCTTTGCTCGCTCTGCAGGAAACTAGTAGGAGGCAGATTAAGTCTGAATTTTAGCAAGAGACTGCAGTCCCTTTCTGCAGGAGATTTTGAAATGTTTGTGTCGTACTTTTAGGAAGTTAGAGGAAAAAATGACACACTGTGTATAGCCTTTGAATGTGGTGTAGTGCAAACACAGTAGTGGTGCATTGAAGGTCCGCTGCTCACTTGTTGTGTGTCTTTCAGTAAATTCTTCTCTCTGAGAGATACTCATCCCCCTGACTGACTTGACTGTTTGTCTGTTGACAGTTGGTCTCCGGAGACGGCGCGCACACGGACGCAGGCTCGGTGGCAGATAGTTTAGAGCCAACACCACCTCTGGAGAGAACCGGGGGCATCGGAGACTCAAGACCCCCTTCCTACCAGTCAGTGAACTCAAACAAGACTTTGTGGACTTTGATACTCTATATTTTGTTTTACTGTGTGAATGAGAATGACGGGTATTGTGCTTACTGCATGTCTGTGTGTTTTTGAGCATCTTGAATGAGTTCTTCTGTGTTGCCTAATAAGAACAGTAACAGGAAAGAGCAGATTGAATTAAAAAAAAAAAAAGTGTGATATCTTGTGACTGCCCCGGAGTCTTGTAGTCATTTATCCGTTGGCTATTATTATCATACTTAAGCCCTTGGTTACTAGGTTTTTATTTGTTTTGTTTGTTTTCTTTAAGAAATATGCTATGTCTGCAAGTAAAGTGTTAAAAAAAATACACTTTTTTTTTCACCACACTGAAAATCCATCAACACAACATCTGCAATTCTTTCCAAATATTCAGGTACAGATCGCTCTCTTAACCACAATGAACCAGAGTAGCCAGCAATTGGATTCTTATAAAACTCTTTCAATATAAACATCAGTTTTAGTGGCTGCTGAATAAGCTCAAATGCACTGATCATAATGTCCTGTAACTCTCTCTCTCTTTAACACTCGCTCTCTTGTCTGAAGTGGGAAAGCAGCAAGTGGCCGGGACAGCTTGGACAATGACACAGAGACCGGCTCCATGGTGTCTCAGAGGAGAGAGAGGGAGAGGCCACGACGGAAACACACTAATGACCATGGTCAGAAAGAAACTTGCTGCTTATTCTTGTTTTGCATTGCACGGATCATTGTTGTTTACATGTATTTCACAACTTATGAATAACAGTCATCTTGTTGGTAAAAAGTGTATGCAGTATACTTTGTTTTATTTTTGTAGCTTGAAGTTTTTAATTAAAAAACAAAGAGATAGATCGATCGATCCTGTCATCCTGACCATCTTCCCGTCCTGCTGCAGGTGGGAGGCAGAACGGGTACTCATCGCGGGGCATGGGACGTGGAGGCGTCGAGTACGACAGCTGCTCGTCCTTCATGAGCAGCGAGCTGGAGTCCACTTCCTGCTTTGATTCAGATGATGATGATGCAACCAGCAGGTTAGATGTGTTATATAGCTGTTGAGCTGGTTTCTTGCAAAAAGAAGAAATGCATTTGGCTTCAGGAATGCATGTGGAGTTATAGTTGATGGTTTATGGCAAAGATTAGTACTGTCTAATTGTGTGGTGGTTTTTGTGGTAACCTCGGGGTTCTGCTCCAGCGGTAATCTTTGCAGCCCACTGCAGAGACTCTGCTGGTCTCAGTCTTCAGGCATCTGACAGGATGTTTTTTCATGTTTAATCAGCTTCAAAAGAGCTGGATTAAAAGTGTCTCATGTTTTTTAGGGGGTGGGTTTCTAACGCACAAAGAAATCGTTTTTTTGTTTTGTTTTGTTTTGTTTTGTTTTGTTTTTTTGTTGATTTGTCAATTAAGTTGTAACTTTCAAATGTAGTTCGATGCTGTCTTAAAGCTCATTCTAGTCAAGATGAAGCTATCTGTTTATTCATGTTCATAGAAACACATTTCTGTGGAGCAGCATGACTGTAAGTAATATATTTCAATTGGAAGTATACTTTGTGTCTGAAGCACATGCACTCGTTGGCCACTTTGTTAGGTATACCTTGCTAGTACCCATTTGGACTCTTGATTACCTTCAGAACTGCCTTTATTTTTTTGTGGCACAGATTCAAAAGATACAGCACAGTGCCGGAAACCTTCCTCAGCAATAGTGGCCCATATTGCATCACACAGATGCTGCAGATTTGTTTTCTGCGCATGATATGAATCTTCCATTCCACCGCATCCCAAAGGGGCTTTGTTGGACTGAGATTTGGTGGCTGTGGAGATCATTTGAGTAGAGTGAACCCATTGCCATGTTCAAGGAACCAGTTTGAGATGATTTAAAGTTTGTGACATGGCACATTTTCCTGCTGGAAGGAAGCAGGATACACTGTGGTCATAAAGGGATGGACATCAGAGTCTCCATTGCTGCAGCAATATTATAACTAAATATTGGTACACTGGCACAGATTAGTACGTAAAATTAGAAATATTTGCTTAGAAATGGGAAGTTTGTATCGAGAAACTTCAAAGATTAGTTTGTGGCTACTTGCGAGGACTCCCATGAGACAATTTGATGTGCATGTGTTATTTAGTTATTATCTATTTATTTTTAAATTGTGTTTTTTCTCCTCCTCAGGTTTAGTAGCTCCACTGAGCAGAGCTCTTCTCGTCTAATGAGACGACATCGACGCCGGCGAAGGAAACCCAAGGCTTCCAATATGGACAGGGTGAGATCACACTCTTAGATGTAAAGGACAACAAGTCAATCAAAGTTCCCTAAAATTATCTTCCAGGTTATGAGTCATGATTCTGCTCTTGATGTATTTTTTGCATTCCTCATCATTTTTGTCCTTATTTCGTTCTTCAGTCTTCGTCATTCAGCAGCATCACAGACTCCACCATGTCACTGAACATCATCACTGTGACTCTCAACATGGGTAAGCGACTCGCACACACATGGGAGTTAGATGTTGGAATAAACCGAACCCGTTATTCATCACTGAGCTTATGGAGTAAACTTTATTACTTACTTCATTTTTTAAATATACTCTGTTCCTCCCCACCTCACAGAGAAGTACAACTTCTTGGGCATCAGTATTGTGGGTCAGAGTAATGAGAGAGGAGATGGAGGAATCTACATCGGCTCCATCATGAAGGGAGGAGCTGTGGCTGCAGACGGACGCATAGAGCCTGGGGATATGCTGCTGCAGGTGTGTATCTGTGTTAGTGTCTTAAGTAGGAGACTGATACACACACAAAATGGCCTGTTTGGAGGTGAATATCTGGAATTTAGACAAGCATAATGTGAGTGGACGTACACGTTGTAATTGAGTCTAGCACCTTTACTGAAATGAATGATCTTGAGGGTTTCTGTTCTTGTGCATTACTCATGGATGCAGTTGGCTGTAATGTCATCATTTGACAGTGTTTTTACTCTTCTTATACACATTCTCTTTTTTGCCAATTTGATTTTTAATCCCATCTTACTATACTGTCAAAATATTTCCCAGAAAAAGTGCTCATTTGGGACCCCATATTGATGTCATGCTGCAGTAGAACTGGAATCACTGTGGGGCTGTGAAAGTTGTATACTTCTGTTTATAGGAAAAAATGTAGCACTGGGCCTACTTCTTAATGCCATATTGCTTTATATCTTTTTCAAGCACACTGAAGAATTGATGATTTCCATTTCTTCCTGTCCATTGTATCCTCTTTTATGATCCCATCCACCTGCATTTCCTCTCTTACCACATCCATGGCAGCTCTGTCTGCAGCATCCTGCTCTAAATATACCCACTGCCTCTCTTCACATGTCCAAAGCAGCTCATTCTCTTTGCCCCTGAACTGTCCAATCTGAGCTCTTCCTCCAGCTTACTAGTTCCACATGTGGTACATCCAACTTAGCATCTCATTGGGATGTTTTTCTGTTTTTATTGATGTAGGTGAACGATATTAACTTCGAGAACATGAGCAATGATGATGCTGTTCGAGTACTAAGGGACATAGTGCACAAGCCGGGGTAAGCAAATGCAAATATAGCATCTGTAACACATGAGTGGAAAACAAGACCCATCGTTAACTGTCTGTGTGTGTTTTTTACCAGGCCTATTACTCTGACAGTTGCAAAGTGCTGGGACCCAAACCCTCGGAGCTGCTTCGCTCTGCCCAGGAGTGAGTGCTTGTTCTGCAATTACTATACGCAATGACACATTTGTTATTTTTTACTCTAAGGATTTTGTATAAACCTCATTAATTTCTGCTGCCTTCCCTCTTTTTAACAGGCGAGCCAATCCGGCCTATCGACCCCGCTGCATGGGTGTCCCACACGGCAGCCATGACTGGGGTCTACCCTCCATATGGGATGAGCCCTTCCATGAGCACAGTCACCTCCACCAGCTCCTCAATCAGCAGCTCGATCCCTGAGACTGAACGTGAGTCACATCACCCCCTGCAGCTGCCCGATGGAGCTTGTCATCAGTGCACTTTTATCCAAAGCAACTTTCATCCTCCATTAACTCTTAGTCACAGTTTTCTTTTTGTCACCACATGGTCTCCATGTTTAAACGGTACCACCTTTTGAGTTTTCAGTGTACCTCTTTGTACTCTTTTATTGTTCCTCTTTTTTCAGTTTTCATCTATGTTACTGGTGCCTTTTTTGTAGCCTACTTGATAAATAAATTTGAGCACTTGAGGAAGAAAAAACTCCAGGTTTGCCATACCACTTGAACATTCAGCTCTCCCTCCCTGTGACCACCAAACCTCTGTTAGTAAGTCTCCGTGTTAAGTGCGGCCCTTCCCTCTCACTACATTCCTGTGACTATTATGTGTTCCAGCTTTTGCTGTGTTCAGCCTCAGCTACCATCTGCTCAATAACTCGCGTCCAAATAGAGCCATAACTCACAACTTTCGTGTCTCCTTTAATCTTTGGAAGTTCTGCGATGCCTTTTCTTAATATCTGGAGAAAATGTTCCTTTTCTCTTGAAACATTGTTTAACTTGCCTATTACCTATTAGTAATATCGTACATGGCTATAATTCACTTAATAGAAAGTGTTAATGCCTTTTATCTTATTACATATCCACAATGTATTGTGCAGGGAAATTTAAAAGAAAGAAAGAAAGAAAAGAAATGAAAAGCTTATCGAAATGGAGGCAGATGAGAAGGGAAACCGTGATGCTTAGTCATGATATCTGGTCTCAGAATTAATTGAAACTCGGTGAGATGATATGTAAGATACATTAGTGTTCTAGGGAGGACATGTAATTCACTGTGGTCTGGCTCTTCTGGGGGATTGTCAAATCCAAGTTAGTTGCAGTCCACTTCAAACAAAGATCCAGTCAGATCCAGTCTTGATTCACGATTAGGACAGAACAGGGTCAAATAACAGCCGAGACCGCAGGAAACCAAATATTATTTGAGGCAAATTCCAAAACAGGCCAACATTAAAAAAAAAAAAAAAATGTAACCCCAGAAAACAGCACTCAGTTGTTCTTTAATTTTAAATGTTTTGGAAACAAAACACAATGTGGCTCAACAGTTTTATACTTGATGGAACCGAACCCCTTTGTCCATAAACCAAAATGTTTCAATTTCTGATAAAAAGATTTAACGCCACCCCCGTGTTAACTTGCTCATGTCGTCTGATCTTTCCTAGGATTCGATGACTTCCACCTCTCGATCCACAGTGACATGGCAACGGTTGCTAAGGCGATGGCCTGCCCGGAGTCAGGTCTGGAGGTGCGAGACAGGATGTGGCTCAAGATAACCATCGCTAATGCCTTTATTGGTACGTCTGTCAAAGCAAGCGTGACTGGGCTTTTTAAAAATTACTCTTACCAGTATTCGCACACACAGACCCACATTTTATCAACTTGTAGATTAAGTGTTTCACTGATGCCAAAGCGATGCCTAAATACTGCTTCGATTAATTCTTTTTTCAATTGTAGACAAATCAAACAAGTCTTTTTTTATTTATTTATTTTTAACTCTGACAACTGAGAAACATTCAGCATGAGCTCGGGTTGCCTATATTATTCCTAGGTGTATTACCAGGTTGCCAGAGCTCAACTTTAAAAACAAAAGTCGATGTTAAATTGAAAGTATCGATTAATTAATCACCATTAATTTAATCACCATCAGATATATGCAAAATTGTCAAAAAAGCCTTAAATCTGATCAGTGATGCCGTAGACTCATGATGTGATTTCTACAACATGTGCATTAGGTTCTGATGTGGTGGACTGGCTCTTCCATCATGTGGAAGGATTCACAGATCGCCGTGAAGCTCGTAAATATGCCAGCAATCTGCTGAAGGCTGGATACATCCGACACACCGTCAATAAGATAACCTTCTCTGAGCAGTGCTACTATGTCTTTGGAGACCTCTGTGGCAGTAAGTGAACTTTGAGCTCACTGATCTGCTTAGAGCGTGAGCTGTAACAGCAAGTTTGACCAAAGTTTAAGTGGGATGCGACTTGGAAATCTGAGTTGTCTTCTCTTTCCCTCAGACATGACCCACTTGTCTCTCCATGATCATGATGGATCCAGTGGCGGTGCCTCAGATCAGGACACTCTCCCTCCTCTGCCTCATCCTGGGGCCGCCCCCTGGCCCATGGCCCTGCCCTACCAGTTCCCTATTCCACACCCTTACGACCTGCCGCAGCCCTTCCATGGTGGACCAGGAGCTGGCAGCGCAGGGAGCCAGCACAGTGGTTAGTGCAGTTTACATAAGTGCTCAACAGATACATTTCAAGCACTTCAAATAAAGTTACAATGTTAGTCTTTGCAGTTTCTCCACAAAGAAAATGCAAAATTCATGTCAGTAGCACATAGTTTTCCTAAAACTTTTAACAACTGTCCTTCTACAAAGGTGCAGAGCTCATAGGATGGTGACCAGCCATTGGTGCTAACATTAATTAGTGCTTGCCATAGCTGCTTTTTTGTGAAAGAGTGTACTGAAAGACTTTATAAGCCTGTAGACAGATTTTGTGTGAAAGTGATATATTAAGTAATATTATAACATCTCTACAGTGTTTTATGTTTAGTTTACTCTGTTGCACAGTATGAGATGAGAAAACTGAAATTTTACCTCCACACTTTGAATTCACTTATTGGAACAGTATATGTTTTAATAAGCTGACTTCAGAAGCTTGAAGGACACAGCCTAGCTCTGTCAG
>VOQK01028958.1:45103-59002 GCA_015052645.1 Benitochromis conjunctus | reverse complement strand
AAATGTATATATGGATACAAAAATATTTATTATAGAATTGCTATATAAGTTAGTAAATACACAAATGAACAATTGAGGGGTAAAAGGTTATTTTTTTCCCACATTGTCAGAGGTAATGATTTGGTTCACTCAAGCTTATCCAACCACACCTTGTGTTTAAAAGATTAAGTGCAGCTGAGTGAAAAGCTCTTCCAAATTGATTCAGTGTCGACTCTCCCTTGAAGACACAAGTTATTAATTCTTACCATATGGCAGAAAGGCACAGAGAGGAAGCCCTCTTTTCCTCCCCATAAAGATTGCTTAATATCCTGTAGACATTCATTTACTAGTCAGTGATCACATAACTTTAACTTTAAAGCCTTCAATCAAACAGCTTATGTTTCCATATAGAAGTTATTCTCTGGGGTCAGAAAATGTCTAATTTGTTACTGCTGCACAGCTCATTTGTGAGTTCATGTTGTCTGATTTTACAGAGAGTAAAGTTAGATTCTCAAAATTGGAGTGGAACACATACACCAGCTTTTTATGTTTTGAAAAACCCAGGAACTAGTGTTTAAGAAACTGGTGGGAAAATAAGTTAAGTGGTTTTTTTTTGTGTTTTTTTTTGTGTTTTTTTAAGCATTTAAAAAAATTTCAGGGCACAGTTACTTTTGTAATATCTCATCTTAAATGTGGAAGCCAGGAGAGTTCAACTAACTAAACAAAGTTATGGAGAAAGCCTTTACAAAGCAATTTTTATATTATTGGAAGACCATAACTTATCCTAACACATCAATTTTAAGCCAGTTGTAAAGAGAAACCTTTGACAGTATACTTGCCACGTTGTAGAGATGTCCATGAAGGTGTCAGGTTGAAAGCAGTGCCTACGTGGTTTCAAATGTGGCATGTGCTGGGTGGCCATAAGATTTGGCAACCTCCCCTACTTCTTCTCCATTTAAACACCCCAGATGATACTTGTAAAGTCATGTCAGATAGCCACAGTTGCCTCATCTCATATTTGTAACACAACAGGAGATGGCCTCCTTAAAATGTATTTTCGCTATCCTATTTTGTTTGGTTTCGGTAGGAATGCCTGGGTGATGCTCTTCATCCATCAGGCAGCATGCGACACATCGCTGGAGAAATACACGCTCAGTTCTCACACCAGGCCACCTGGCACGACATACATTTTGTACAAGGGACTGTTTAATGTCTGGTATGACTTGGCTGAATGCTTGTAGTATCATATTTAGCTCTCCAGAGTTACACTGAGAAAGAGTCACAAAACATCACATGCATGAAAATAGCTAAATTTGCCTATTAAATTCTGTGTAGACTTGTCACTTTGAATGACTGTTTTCAAGGACTGATAGACCAGGTCCTTGTAGATTTACACAGTGAAGGTTGGCAAGCTGTAGAGGGACAAGTGTATGAACTGATACGCTCGTATTCCCCTGCTTTTGGGTCAAGAGATACATTTTTGGAAGGTCTTTTTAACATTTAATCTATTTATTGAGGACTTGGTGACACCACAAACACAGTTGGGGAGAAAACTGGTAGAATAGCAAGCAGTGTGCTGCATTGCAGAACTGTTCAATATGACCTGTTGCCTTGAAAAGCTGAGCCACTCAGACACCTCTTTATGGTCTGAATTGGGTACATGCAGGTTCATACAGGGATCTCTATATTCATTCTGTGTTGTTTTTAGCAGGATCAGTAAAGTAATGTTTTTTTCTTTATTTTACATGGTTGCTCCTTCCTTGTCAGCTGTTGCACAAACACAGCTGCTTGTTGTGCTTTCTGAAATGCAGCACTGTGTGTACTACAGAATGACAGTGAATAAGGAAAGGAAGCAAGTATGGACATGAACAGTTCATTTCTCTGAAATCTTTAAAACAACAACTAAAAGCTATTGACTTGGTATTATGCTTAAGGGGAAAATAAGGCCCAAGAAAATTTTAATGTTATGTTCTTGGTTGCAAATTTTGAATCCTTTATCTTTAACATTGCTCTCATCAGCATCGGTTGCTATTGGTGATCCTCATTGTTGCAGAATGCAGGGTAAAGCAGATGTGGTGCTTTGCTCTGTATTGTTGTTTTGACAGCTACATTATGAACTGAGCTTTTAGTTGAAGCTGTCATGCAACTTGATTTTCTTGAAATAACAATTCGGTAATGCGGTGGTGTAAATAATCTTTCACTTGCCATGCTGTTGTATTATAAAGCACTAGATTAAGGAGCAGTATAATGCTGCTGACTTATTCCCGACATATTCAGTTATAGTGATGGAATCATAATACCACCATGTTACTCACTCTGTCTACATGATGCACGAAAATGTCTCTTGTGCATTTTTGTCTCTCGTCTCCTTTTTACTTCATTCGTGTCTCCTCTCTATCCTCTGTATCACCATTTTCCTCCATCTGTTCATCTTGGCCCCTGTAGGAATAGGTAAGAGATGCTCCAGCCTCTAAAGCATGACCTCTCCCTCTCATGGCCACCAATCAATGACCCCATGATCCCCGAAAGTGCATGCCCATTGATTCCACAGTCAGACTCCCGATACTTTCTCCAAGCATGAGTCACCCGTCATGCCATTACAGTGGTAAATAAACCACCATATACTGAAATACAACAGCAAATCAGTCATAGCCAAAGAACTTGGCCACTTCAGCGAATAATCTTGCTCACAGTCAGTTCTGCTGATGCCTAAGCATGTAGTCTGAGCATGGGATATCATGGTTAGTTGGTCCTCTGATCTTTGCCCTAATTTTTGTTTTTTCCATTATATAGATTCAAAAAATTATTTTAAATGGCTCTCTTTTGTAGATGTTAACAATGATTTTTGTGTATACATTTTAATCAATGGAATTATTTAAATATGAAGCTGAGCTAATAAGGTGGAATTTCTAGTTAACTGTGATATAGCTGCTATCGAATACGCTGTGAGCTGGGTGAATTGACGGTTGATGTAATTGGAATTCGCTACATTTGAATTGCAAAAGTAGTCCTCCCCATTGTATTTCTTCAAACAGTGGATGGGGCATTTATGTACTTCAAATGCATAAGAAAGCAGAAATAAGACTGCCAAACACAGGCCTAACTCCCTCTGTTTGTTCAGTGCAACTGTCATGCTTAAATACAATGCATTGTTCTCATGTTCCTGTTTGCCCCAGTAGTTATTGCATTACGCTGTGGTTATGGAAGTAAGTAGTGACTGGAGTTTCTGTACGTGGTTGTTTTTGTCAAATAGTAGGCTATTGCTCTGAACACACTTATTTGTGTTAACACACAGATGATCATTAAACCTGCTACCCACTGCACTCATGCTGTCACAGCTTTGCTTATTAAACATGAAATAAGTCATAAGGCAAAATTAACATTGGCCAACAAACCTTTTTACTCTGTTTTAGCATCTACATCATTAAGCTTTGCAATTGCAGACTTAGAATTTCACCAACATGCTGCGTTAGTAAGCCACAGTACATACTCACAGTTATGACACTTTCACATGTAGAACATCTTACAAATCCTTCATTCCTTAAGAGTTTTTTTTTTTTTTTTAAATATAAAGTGAAAATTTTTCTTGTATATGCAGCAGCAAGAAGACAAGATTGTGTTTAGTTATCTATTCATTTATTTTTACATTTGACAGGCAGCCCTTAACCACAGCGCCCGGGTATCGTTAGAGTTCAGCTTTTTATTTGGGGAAATGCAAATAAACACAAATTGAGCCACCTTCATAGTGTTGTATAGTAGAAAAGTAGAACATCAGTGTTTGAAAGGCTTATTTGCAGTGCTGCCTTTTTGGGTAGAAGATGATCTCTTATCTCCTTATTTTGGGGTTTGTTTGTAAAGGTGGGAGATCGTGGCTGGAAAAGGCCCTGAAGATGTGCCTGGGACAGTAGGGTTTGCCAATTCTTGTCAGAACTTGCTGCATCCCTTATACAGAGCCCTGTCATCTATAAATCCATGTTAATCATGGTTGAGTTTTGGCAATAAGCTGCAGTATACTTTGTGTAGAATGCAATTTGGATTATTTTGCCTTTTTTTTTTCTCCCTAAATAAAAAGACATTAAAATAAAAGTCAGATTTTTCAAGATTAGCTGTGGGATTTAGTTTAATTTGACATTTTTTGCTTGAGTTGAAGTTGAGTTAATTATGACATTGTTGCGTTGATGTCTCAGTTGTCTCTTCATGGTAATTATCCCACTTTACACAAAACAACACCAACTTAACATGAACCCTTTCTGTTGGTCGAATGTGTTTGTGGTAACTGCTCCTCTATTCAATGAATATATATGTTCCTGAGGTATTAAGAAGTTGTTTGTTATGAGTCTGGGCAGAGCTTAACTTGTAGTTATACTGCAGGAGTACTTTCACATGATGTCACAGGGTGCACTCTTGTAAATGGTCTAAAAGCCTTAAACAATTATCTCAACTTCCTTTCTTCTTTCTATCTTTCGTCCTTGCGTCCCAGGCGTAATGCTGTGGATGCGTTCCGCGTGAACGTGATCCACGCCAGGCAGCAGGTTCGATCGCCGGTAACCAATATTGCCCGCACCAGCTTCTTCCACGTGAAGCGCTCCAACATCTGGTTGGCAGCCGTCACCAAGCAAAATGTCAACGCCGCCATGGTGTTTGAGTTCCTTTACAAAATGTGTGACGTCATGACCGCCTATTTCGGCAAGATCAGCGAGGAGAACATCAAGAACAACTTTGTGCTCATCTATGAGCTGCTGGATGGTAGGTGATGATTAGTGCTTGTGTGGGATCAGTTATATTTTAATGTTTTTTTTGTTTGTTCTATTAATGATAGATTATTATGGTAGAGTGTGAATAGTTTTATTTTTGGGAAAAGAGGCTCCCTGCGTTAGTTTGTTCACTGTGTTTGTGTTCAGGTTAAAGTCAAGGAAGGGTCAACAGGTTGTGTTTGCCCTTACATGTCCTAGTTTCCTTCTTACCAAACAGCTATGTGTGTGTGTTTGTTCATACAGAGATCCTGGACTTTGGCTACCCCCAGAACTCAGAGACTGGAGCGCTGAAGACCTTCATAACCCAGCAGGGCATTAAGGGACAGGTCAGTAATGGTGAATGCTCTCTGACAGAACAAGGGTACACGCCCCATTTCCCAGTTAAAGATACTACAGTCGAAGAAAGTCTAATGTCTTTGGGACTGGTTACCACTAGAAACTCCTAAAGCCTGTTTCTCAATGCTCAATCCTCCAAGTGAGGCAAACTGTAACTGTCGGTGTCACAAAATGAAACAGTGGGGGAAAAAGTGCATATCCACTACCATGTAGGGGGAAAAATGGAGGGTTAGCAGTTAATCGGTGTCATGATTCAGATCAGATGTGGAAAAAAACTAAAATAAAATGGATGTAAAGTTGCTGTGGCTGGCTACTGCTTTAAAATGTAAATAATTTTCTTCTTTTTGTTTGTTTTTCTCTCATTGTTTTCCCTCAACTGCGACCTTTGGACACTTCAGCACCAGGTAACGGCATACTGAAAATGAATTTTATCCATGTTCTAGAGCTGATTATCCCCTTTCATAGGCTGCTTTATCCTTTCTACTTTTGTTAGTAGTGATACGTTTTCCCTCCCTGTTTCTCAGACAAAAGAGGAGCAGTCTCAGATCACCAGCCAGGTGACGGGGCAGATTGGCTGGCGTCGTGAGGGCATCAAGTATCGCCGCAATGAGCTCTTCCTGGATGTACTGGAAAGCGTTAACCTGCTTATGTCACCTCAAGGTGCGTTTATGGTGCCGTTAGAAAAAGTGACAATGAAAATAAAGTGTGCACTGTTTTTCTGTAAATTTATCCTTCAAATCATGCAAATTCAAAATAATAAAGCAGATTGATTTATTCATTTATTTATTTATTTATTGGTCTTATGTTTTGTATCAGACATTTTTCCCCAGCAGTAGTAGGTATTAACGTTTACAGTTGCAACTCATGATAGAGATGATTATGAGCGTCTCAGTTACAAATTTCCAAAACATGGGTCCTTATGTTTACAAAGATTACTCAGGAAACATGTTTAGAGGTTTTACTGTTATCTTGGAAATGCGTGTATTTGATTTTGAAAGTGATAAACTCTAAACTTGTGATAACACTGCTACTTGTTTTCATACTTTAGGCATAAAGGTCTAAATAATAGTTTAATATCGGAGCAGTTTGAGCTCCACATGCAGTCTTTGCCTAACATTAGCATTTCCATACAGGGCAGGTTCTGAGTGCTCACGTGTCTGGCCGAGTAGTGATGAAGAGCTACCTGAGTGGAATGCCCGAGTGCAAATTTGGCATGAACGACAAGATCGTCATCGACAAGCAGGGCAAGGGAGGAGCTTCTGACGATGCAGGGAAGAGGTGAGTGAAGCTGCAAGTCATTTATGATATGCATTTTATTTTTAAAACCACAACAGGAAATGTCATTGTCCTAAGTTATGTTAATATTTTCTTGCTTGCAACGACACAGGGTTTACAATTTCTTTTTCATTTTTCTTTCCTTTGGATGCATCTCTTTCTTTCCCTCTCTTTCTTTTCTATGTGCTGTACCTCAGTGATTTAGGGGGAGGAAGGTACTGTACTGACAAGTGTCCTCACCCTCTGCCACCTCAACGCACACTCACACCAGCTCCCGTCTCATCTCAGCCCTTTAGCAAATTAAGAATTCGTACATCTCATGCACTGTTGCTCCCCACACAGTCAATACAAACAAAACACGTCTTTTTAACTTTTGAGTGTGCTGCCTGGTGGTTGCTTTCCCTCTTTTGGTAGAATAGTTTTTGTTTTCTGAGCCCACACCTACCTGCTTGACATCTAACCCTTTACCCAAACACCTAACAGAGACTGTAATTTGTTTTAAATGCAGAATAATGACATTAACCTCAACCAGGTGCACATGTCTTGGTACTAAGCAGTTGTGTCCCTTTGTGTACTCGTATGATAAACGTTAATTGAGGGAAAGTTGTAGTTTTAGATTTTGGAGACTGGGACATTGTACCTTTATTTGTTTTTTCTGAAGTGTTTTAGTAATAAACAGGTGGACTATTCTTTCATCTCATGTGGTGTCTGATGTGTTTTCTTTCCCGGCAGTGGGAAGCAGTCCATAGCCATCGATGACTGCACCTTTCACCAGTGTGTGCGCCTCAGTAAGTTTGACTCTGAGCGTAGCATCAGCTTCATTCCCCCTGATGGAGAGTATGAGCTTATGAGGTCAGTAGATGATTTTTTTTTAATTATTTTTTTTAGCTTTTTATTTATCGTGAAGTCATGAGAAATTGCTTGGCTCTAATATGAGACTAAAAGCATCATTAATTGGCATGGATGAACACTGAAGTGTCGTCCATGACTGGGCTTGTTTCTGCCTTACCAATTTACACTGTTTCTTCTCCTGCCATTTCTTCAGATATCGCACTACGAAGGACATCATCCTGCCGTTCCGGGTTATTCCTTTAGTCAGGGAGGTGGGCCGCACCAAACTGGAGGTGAAAGTGGTCATCAAGTCCAACTTCAAACCATCACTGCTGGCTCAGAAGATTGAGGTCAGCTGTTTTTAATGTTACCGTCAACATGTAGCATTTGACTCAGAAATGCAGAGGATGTTAAGAAAATACTTTTTTAATTCTAAGAAGTTAAATCAGAGAAAATGTCCAATTATGTGTGAAAAGTTTACCTTCTCTAATTATTTATTTATTTTTGTCGTCACTCCTCAAGGTGCGTATCCCAACACCCCTTAACACTAGCGGTGTGCAGGTGATTTGTATGAAAGGAAAAGCCAAGTACAAGGCCAGTGAGAACGCCATTGTCTGGAAGTGAGTATTAACTTTGCTGGAAAAAGCAAATTTGCTTTTATGCTCTCTGAAAAGTTGATGATTAACAACCTCATATCTTTTCCTTCTTTTTTGGGGGGGGGGGACTGAAAATGCAATGTCTCACATCTTTCTGTGTGCTTGTTTAGGATCAAACGGATGGCTGGGATGAAGGAGTCTCAAATCAGTGCTGAGATTGAGCTTCTGCCGACCAACGATAAGAAGAAATGGGCCAGGCCTCCCATCTCTATGAACTTTGAGGTAAGAATGCTCATTGGAGTTGCACATGAGCTTTAATTTGCTGCCTGATTACCGATTTCTGAATGCTGAGTGGACCTTTTTATAGAGCTGCTAGCCATAAAAATGGACTCTGGATTAAATGTGATCCTATCATCTTCCATGCAAATCACATCCTGCTTACTATTTCCACATAAATACACTTCCTGTTGCAAGAACCCGCGACCTACACCTCCTTGCATGCTTCGGCACGTTTGTAAAATTCCTCCCGTGTCCCTGCAGGTTCCTTTTGCGCCATCCGGCCTGAAGGTGCGCTACTTGAAGGTGTTTGAGTCCAAGCTCAACTACAGTGACCACGATGTCATCAAATGGGTGCGGTACATCGGCCGCTCTGGAATCTATGAAACCCGCTGCTAAAGT
Source organism: Benitochromis conjunctus (assembly GCA_015052645.1). Taxonomy (NCBI): domain Eukaryota; kingdom Metazoa; phylum Chordata; class Actinopteri; order Cichliformes; family Cichlidae; genus Benitochromis; species Benitochromis conjunctus. The sequence continues at coordinate 50,553 of VOQK01028958.1, read as the reverse complement.
TGTACCCCCCCCGCCAGGCAGCAAACTCACCACTTCCCCTCCCATCTATCCTGTTAAGATTTTTTTTCCCCTCCCTCCTCTTCTTTCCTCTTCCTCCCTCAGCCCTTATCATCACTTCTCTCTCACCCCCTCCCACCTCCCCTTAAATAGGTGTTGAAGATTGAAATTTACATTGTTAAAGAAAAAAAATTTAAATATGTTATAATGCACAGATATATGCAAAATGTGAACCATTGTATCGTATATATCTCGTTGTGATGAGTAACATGAACCAGCCGGTGTGTGAAAGAAAAAGACGAGTGATGCGGGAGTGTCCGGGGGAGCGGACTAGAGGCTTGAAGGGTCCCCCCTCCTTCCCCCCCTGTTGTGTTTATTCAGTGTTATTGTTCCACTATCTACTCTACACTTAGAAGTCCCACATCTTCGACTTATCCCTGCTAAGATGATTAGTAGCTGTTGTGGTTTAAAATGAATCCTGATGTAGTTCCCGTATACAAACGTCTCTCAGTAGAATCTACCCTTTTGAATGAATTGACTGATACGTGATCCGTGTTTTCAGGAGTGCTCGTTTGGATCTCAAAAGTAGGCAGAGCAGAAATGATGATGTGAAAGCCATTTTTATTTTTTTTTTGATAGATTTACCTTTGCCCTGGTATTTTTCCACTACTTCTCCCTCACTTTTTTTTTTCTGGCATTCAGTCAGTGAAGTTAAAACATAAGGGAACATTCCAGACAGTTTTTAAGCTTGACCATCATCCTGATAAGCAAGAAGTTGCGACCCAAATTCACACCCAAATTTAACTTTGGCACACTTTGTGTTTTTTTGGGATTCAAAGACGAGGCCCTAGACGTGTTTGCAGTGAGGTGAGGTCTCCCCCTGGCGTTTGCTTTGCACCTGTCTGCTTCTTCATGTTTGTAGCCCTGGTGACCGTTCTGTCCAATTAAATCTGACTCTGTAACCAAACCCACCTGCTACGTCTGTGTTTTCATTCGATTGATGTTATTTTTAGGCTGTCTGAAGTCTATTGTACCACTTTGCTTTTCACATTGTTTGAAATAAGGATGGGCTTCTTTGTGGGAACAGCGGACTTTTGTATAAGTGTTTGAGAGCAGGGCTTTTGAGTACATGAATTGTTTTTTTGTTTTGATGTAGGTTAAATAAGCTGCCAAAGAATGCAGTTAACATGGTAAATACTGAAAGCCATTAAAACACAAGAGACAAATGATGGATGACGGTCCAGAAATGCTTTGGCCAACAAGTTTAATACAGTTTTCCTGCCTTGCTCTTTCTCTACATACAGGACATAAAACAAAATGACCCCAAAGAGTAAAATAACGATTAAAACATTTACATTTCTTAGTAATAGTGGCTATTATTGGCTTGCCACTCGAGCCTCTGCCACCTTGTAGGTGGCAGTGCTCTTAATGAGAAGTTCACACTGATTTTTAATGGAAAAGTTTCCAGGAGAATCAAAGCGAGGCTTCCCAAAAGTAGCTCAGCACCAAAGTCTAGGCTGGATTTCCTCAAGGAATAATGCAGGGTGAGTACTTAAGTTCCAAATAAGATTTCACCCACAACAACTCGTGCTTTTGGGAAACCAAGCCTAGAGCATATCAATCGACAGCTGTCAACATTTATATTAGAGTCATCTTAACAGTATTGCGTTACATCTTCAGATCACCTGTGATGTTTCACGGTTATAGAGGGAAGGAAAAAAAAAAAAGATTTATCCTCAGAGATACAGGACACAACACACACAGACGCTGCACTTAAATATTTGAGCAAGTCACATTGCTTCAGTGTTGGAACAATGGCTCTGTTCAGAAAGGAAATCTTATCCCCATACTTTGTGCTCGTCTTCGGAAACAATCAGTTCAGGGAGGGAGGTAGCTACATAAGTGTGGTGCACACAAGCCCAGGTCGGGAAGTGGAAGTCCTGTCTTAAGTTTTTATAATTTGCTGTGTTAGTGTGCTTCCAGTTAGGAGGCTTTATTCAGTAAAGAAACCTGTTTTGTGCTTATGAATACTTATTTGTAAAGAAGGGCAACCAGATAGTTATGTTTTTGGATACATGGAAACTTAATAGTTGATATAATCATTGCATGTGTATTTTACTTTTTCCACTGCTGCTCATGTTGATTCTCTGCTCAAAATGAAGCAGCACAAGAGTGAAAAAAAAATTATACAAAAATAAGCATTTAAGTATCTACATCAACATCTAAACGGGTCATTCTTCTGTTTACGCCACTGAAAGGCGTCTAGTCCCAAACTAGTCTTCCAAAGACCGATTTCTGCAGACAATTAAAAAGCAAATTTATTACTATATGCATTAAAGTCGTAGCTTACACCAGATCTGTCAACAGGTGGGAAATATTGACAGAACACGTTTCAAACATGCCAATTTAAGAGCTTTCACACACAAACATGCGCATACACTGACGAACACAAGCCCAATGCAGGCAGGCAGGCACACGCGCACACAAAATTGGAAAAATGCTGCTGTTTAGTAGAACAAATCTACTCTCAGATTCAGCTCACACTGGATCTGGAGTTTCCTGGTTATTTTAAAATGAGAAAGAAAAAAAGAGCCAGGTCTTTGTCTTGTTAGTATGAGCAGAATATAAATTGCCCCACTGCACAAGCAGGGCATGTAAAACTTCAATTTATTGACCTACTCTGACAACCCGCAGCCCGAGATACCCAACAGTGTCTTCGTGATTCCTCGGCTCACCTTTCCGACACCAAATTTGGGAGTGCCGTTCCAACACGATTGACAAAAGACCTGCAAACCCTCCCGCCAAAGCCATGAAGGGGGGAGGGGGGTAGACCCACTCCTAATGCAATACAATGCTAACCTTAATAATACCGTGGTAGATGGACGAGTGCACCGCGTGAAACATCTGTGACAGTGAGTGACTAAAAAAACAAAACAAAAAAACTGCAACATCAAAGTGAAAGATAAATGAAACTTGCCTGGAAAGAACTCAAGTGACTACAGGTTTAACTTTAACTGATCCTTACGCAGGAACAAAGAGGATAAAATTGGCCGTTAAAAAAAACAAAACAAAACAAGAGCTGTGGAGAACCTGGCTGTTTTAACGACAGTGAAGTCCTAAAGGTCAAAGTAAAACCATAAAATAAAAAGACATCTGAAGCAGGAGCTCAATGAAATTCACGCTACTCGACACCTTTGCTAAAATGTTAGCACTGACTGCGACCTGACGGCGGAGAGTGCGAATGAAGTCTAGTTCTCGTCGTCTTCATCATCGTCGTCCTCGCTGATGAGGTATCCGCGGGCCCCGCTGTGATGGGGAGGCGAGGGGGGCGGGGAGGTCTTGGAGAAGAAGGGTAGACGAAAGGTGGGAGAGGGGGAGCGCTCCTCGCGGGTGGGGCTGCTGTTGGGGCTCTGTCTGGGGCTGATGGCCTGCAGCATGCGGCCTCGTCCTTCCTTCAGCATGTGCTTCTGTGGAGGCGAGACAGAGGCGGGAAGAGATGAGCTGATGATCAATAATGTGCTGTGCCGTCTGACTCCTCTCCATACAGTGGTAACGAAAACATGCTGTACACATTGGTGCAGGAGGTGGTTTGTGCCATTTAAATATCTTGCAAAGAGGAAACTTGTTTGTAACAGTGCATCATTTTACCATGTGGGGGGTCTCTTGCTTTTATAGCTCTTTTTGATTGAAGTTATGTAACAGACTTTCAGCTACAGTTGTGCAAGAAAGGAAGAAAGTCGACTCTCAAAGTAAAGCTCTTTTTATGAGTCTCATTTCCTGACTGCTTTTCTCATTGTTACAAGTTTATGTCTCTGCTTCAAATCCCAGAAACCATCAAAAAGCACTAAGACTGCATTTCATTTCTGCAGTACTATCATGCTACTTATGGGAAGACGTGTGTTTTTTGACCCTGACCTGATATCAGAACTATGAGCTCATTACACACTGAAAGATGCACCTAAACTTGCTTTAGGTGATTTCTCCACTATGTTTAAGACACACGCTGCTCTCCTTGTTGTTTCTAGCTCCAGTTGTGAAAAAAGAAGCATATCCACTGCCATAGAAATCAGAAAACTTAGATCTAAAAGTCCCAGGCAAGATCTTAGCCGAGACAAGTGAAAATATGTTTGGATCTTTGCCTGCCTGTGAGTTCAAACAATTAAAGAACAAAATTAAATGTTCTTGTTTGTGGATCACACATATTATTGCACAATGGAATTAACCAACTGAACTAATAACCTAAATTAAAGATAAAAAGACATCTATGAGTTAACAACCCCCTGGTAACCTCTGGTCGCTAAGGAAAAATGTATATTCCCCGACCAGGTGGCAATTGATGTTGGTGATGCATAAGATGAGCCCCATTGTTCATAGTATTCCCAGAGTATTTAAATGTATTTATTAAAATTGTTTTTTTGGGTTTTTTTTCAATTTTGTGTCCCTGTATTGATGCAATACCTCACATTGGTTGTTACTACATTGTCAGAACTGGTCTACAGACCTGTGTGACTGAAGCCTACTAACATAAAGTCATGTTATTTTAGTCTTCACCATTTCTACTGTGTTTATGCTTTGTTCATTTACACCGATAATACTCGGATGTGTGTATCACTGGCTATAAAAGCCTTCCTTTCAACTGAAAAAGTCTCCCACACATTCAACATTGCCAAAAAGCATGCGTTTCCAATCAAATACCTCATTAAACAGTGTTTAAAGACCAAACAAAACCAGCATGCTCACCAAGGCTCCCTCAGGGCCAAACATCTGCAGGAAGTTTCCAATAAACTCCCTGGACTTCTCTTCCCATTTCTGAATGAGGTCGATGCTCTTCTCTTCCACCTTCTGGACAAACTCCTTGCTCTTCTCCTCTACGTCACGCACCTTCTTCTTCACCTTGTCCACACGCTCCTGGAGATGGTACTTCTTCTCCTGTTAAGGGTGAACGTGACAAAGGAGACAGGTTGGCAAACACATCCACTGTCTGTTTAACGCCCAGTTAGAGCAAAGCAATGTTTCGTACATTGATGAAGCTGACGTTGAGCTCCTTGGCTGTGTACCCTCTCTGCAGGTTGCGCCTGACATACACATCATAGTCACGGACTATGCGAGTGATGATGTCAGAGGTGGAGATGCCCTCTGTCCGCTGGGTGGGCGCAAACATACCTAGAGAAAACAGAACACACTGTAGAGATAAGAGTTTCTGGACTTATCCAACTTGATCCTTGTTGACGGCATATCACATTCCTCATAATCCCACTATGCTGTTGCTCACCAGCTTCTTTAATGTGCTTGTAAACATCATCACTGCCCGCGGAGGAGTATGGGATATCGTCATGGGCCACGAAGTCAATCTGGAGATGTCATTACAAGCAACACAGATAAACACAGGAGATTCAGATCTACAAACTGTACAAAAATAAAGCAAAAAAACAAACAAAGCAAAAAAAAAAAAA
>VOQK01028958.1:0-11093 GCA_015052645.1 Benitochromis conjunctus | reverse complement strand
TTCACGTTCATCAGAGTAGCACAATTGACAGCTAAAAATAAAAACACAAGACCATCTGTTCAGTTTTGTTTAAATTTTAATCAGCGTTTTGCTTTAAAGTACTGACTTTTAGATGGCTTTATCTTTGTAATCATACTTTATATTTAAAATCCATATTCAGTCAGATGAAAGCACTGCATATGTAGTGTAGCTGAAATATTGTATGGATATATTTTATTTGCGTTACATTCAATTTTCTCCAATCAAAAATTCAGCTGTGAATGTACACGTGCTTCTTGCATGAGGTCGGGGCCTGAACAGGAGTAGGAGCTCTTCTATGAATCGCAGGTGTGTTTGTGTGCATGTAGACTATGCATTTGTGAAAAAGATGGCAGGACGGTGTTAACTATGACCTGTAACACTGACAAAGTGTTTTGCAAATCTCCTGAGATGTCGATGGATACCCATGTGAGGCTCTGAGAGGCATTCTTCTCTTGTTGAGGGAAGCGTAGTGAAAACTGAAGCTGAACATTTTGCAGCCACTATTCTTCTCCTTTATTTCAGCTAACAACAATGACATGACCATGGAAGAAGGGATGGCTTTCACGATAGGTAAGTTGCACTTTACAGTCTCTGTGTGCACATTAACATGATGCTGTTTATGAGTGTAGGGTTGCTAATATCTGTTAATCTGTAGAGCCTATACTGATGGAGGGGTCTGCAGAGTTCAGAATCTTGAAGGACAAGTGGACCGCAGTTTCTGTAGATGACAAAAGGTACGCAGTGCACAAACGAAGGCCTTTTTTATTTTTTTTTATAGCTGTCATTATGAAATGCTATTTCCTGACTTTCAGGTTTCAGTCATTCGGATTTGTGTGCAGATTTATTTATTTTGCATTATAATGAGAGAAATTTAGATGCTGGTATTGCTTTTTTCAACTCTTGAGAGCCAAACCTTTTCCAGTCTTTGTACTAAACTAAAATAATTGTCTGCTAGTTCCATAAGCTGCACCCAGAAACATCAAAGCTATTCCCCTAAATGTTGATCTCTTCTTTTAAGATCTTACATGTTCGTTTTTGTCCTGCAGGTCAGCTCAGTTTGAGCATACAGTGGTTATCACAGCAGACGGTGTGGATATTCTCACCAAACTGCCAGAAGAGAGCAGCGCATCAAACCTCTAGTAAACATAAAGATCTACACGTATCGATATTTAAGTTGGCGTTGGAGTGGATCTTATTGAAGCTCAGTTTTGTGTATGAGTGAGGATTCTTAGTTTCAGTAAAGCATTTAATAATCCTCATTACCACAGCGCCTGTACCTGCCCTCCCAAGAAGGATTTCCAAAGACTTAATGATGTCAAAAACCCCACATTTCAGCTTCTTTGTATATTTTCTGTAAAATACCTCTCATTATCCTTAAAAGGAGAGGAGCGATAGCTCAGTAGGTAGAGTGCTCGCCTCGTGATCAGAAGGTCAGGGGTTCGAATCCACTGAACTGCTATCCTCAGGTACCCCTGAGCAAGGTACCGTCTCTACCGGGTTGCTGTCAAAATTCCTTTTTATTCTGTATTAGAGTTACAAAATATAAATTTTAAAACGATTTCACTTGATTTAAGGAAGTCATTTATGAGAATTTAGTGAGACTTTTGAAACACGCATGCATCAGTTAGATGAGTTTAAACGTGCTTGTTGGTGACTGACATTCTGTGGCATATGGCCAGCAGAGGGCACCACACACCATCAGACATACCATCAGCACAGGTTTCACATTTGCCAGGTAGATTACTTAAATAATAATAATTTGCTGCTGGCCCCAGATTCACAATTGTAACTTGCTAAACATAAAAACATCAATTAATCAGTCTTAAATCAGGTTAATCAATCAGTTTTGCACATCTATTCACGGGACCTGATGTTTACTTCACTTGACACACACAAATATCTCTGTGGTATGGTCATAAACTCTAACATCTTTGTTCACTAAACATAGCAGATTCACTCACTGCACACTTCACCAGCTTACGTGGCGAGTGAGGTTAAACAAGAGGTTAAAAAATTGTGCTCGGGGCTTTAAATTCCAGGCATAGCAAAATCCTTTTGTTCGACATTTCAAATTCCTCATCGCTGTCTGCATCTTCTGTCTCCTTAGGTCGATTTAGCAGAGAAGAAGAATAAAGCAACATTACAGAGCTGTTTTCACATGTTTTGAGTGTTTGTAGAAAATGTAAAATGTGATTGAGGCGTTGTGTTGAACTGATGATGCTTCAGGGAGAGGAAAAAAAGGAAGAGCGACTGAATTTTAAGCCTGCCGGAGGGTGTGTTTTCACTTCCTGCCAGTGTATGATGTGTATGTGTATGTACCCATACCAGTGCCACATGTGGGCGAGGCAGGAAGGATTAATCAAATAAAGGTGTAGTCTGCACATGTGCAATCAGGAAATGATTCATGTCATTCTAATTGATGTGTGACACATGATAACAAGACTATATCTTGATCCTTTTTATGATACATTTTGAAATAAAGAAAAAAAAAATCCCATGTAACGTGGCAAAGGAAAGCTTTCAAAGAAGTGAAACTGTGTTGTTTACAGTAGCTTTCTTTTTTAACAATTTATCTGAATTTAGGGCAGGGTGTGTTCAGCTGTTTGTGTGTGAGAGCTGCCCGTGAATCAGTTCAAGAGTGAGGTAAACAATTCTTAATGATTCCCAAAGGCATGTGATTCATTTAGTATAAAGCATGACACAAATATGAAAACAATGTTCGAAGGCAAAGGGACAGGGGGCAAGGATCAGATACAAGTGCAAGCAGAGGTGAGTAAGAGGAGAGGGTTTAGGGAGGAACAGGGAGTGGCAGGCAGAGGTGTTGGTCTCTGGAGCTGAATACTCTGTTCTTCACATTCTTTTCCTGCAAGTCGGGACTCATTCCTGATCTCCTTGTTTGAACTGCAGTTTTCCCAATGAATCCCTCTTTGGTTTTACATTTCAAAGGGAACATGGGCTATTTAAAACAAAACGAAACACTTTCTATTGTTGAAGCTGTAAAAACTGTACTTTACTTAGCAGTGCAAGTCAAATGTGTACATGTATTTGTGTGGTAATGCTACACCTGAGATCTAGAGAAAGGTTATAGGAGAACTTCTTTGCTTTTTGCCACACCGGCAAGTGACCGTTTGTGAAACTCTTGATATGATTGTAGTTCTTATAATGCAAGATGTGGACTTTTGTCATTAGGATACCAAAGTTTGTTATCTATGTGGGGAAAGACTGTTTTTTTTGTGCAATAAAGCAACATTAATCTTGTCTTAACTAGATCTGGTTTGTAGCACATGTGAGTTATGCATGCAGAAGTATTCTCTGTAATTAAAGCATTTGACGAGACCTGTTGCAACACTTCCCATTTCAGGGATTTAAAGCCAAAGTGTCAAATATGTTTAAAACTGAAAATACATGTTTTCGTCAGAAGCCTGAATCTTAACCGGTGCTTTTCCTAAGTTTAAAATTTTCTGCTTTTGAGCTTCAATTAATGTTTAATGTAGTGACACCAGCTCCTCCTTTGGTCAGCACCTTCTCCAGAGTACGTACAGTCTTGGTTTCTGGAGTGGTGTTGTTGAATTCTGACATTTCCTGTTCTGGAGCTGTACTTTGGAATTACATGCACTGTTTTTTCTGCAGACACACTAATGCTGAAGTTAACGGCATATCTGATGCTGCATTCCTTATTCTACTTCATGATATTTACTGCCTATTGCATGACGTTGTTCTGTCATAACTGTGGAAGTAAATTAACGTGTTATGTTTCTCAGACTTTGTCACATTCGGTCTGTGCATACCAGCATTAGTGTGTGTGTGTGTGTGTAAGAGAGACAGCCAGCCTGCGATATATCACATGTACCTGTGAGGATCACCGCAGAAATTCTTGGTTTCCTTGGTGCCCTCTGAATTTGTGATGTTAACACAATGATCTATCATTTTCAGACTTGTGGAGGCAGATCTGTCTCACTCACTCATGCACAGATGGCGTTTATTGAATCTTTCTGACTAACACTCTCAGTAGGGACTTAGTCAGAACACCTAAAGGCAAAAACAGAAAGAGCTGAGTTTGTTGCTTGTTACTTGAACATTCACTGTACAGGACATGTAACTACATGATGACACCGATGGAATAAACTCAGCTTCTTCAGATTGAGGTTGTAACGTAGAAGTAACGAGGAAAAAACAACTTTAAATCGTTTTAGTGTGGTTTAGCTGGGAATTTAAAGCTAACTTTACGATAATACATTTGTAGAGCACCAAAGTTGGTCTCTTTGTGAGCACTAAAGATTTATGTGTGCAGTTTGGGCTGGGATTTGCTATCTTTGTGTTTGAGAAGTAGTCTTGTTTCATTTATTTGTTCGAACTCATATCCCATCTTCTTTCTTTTTAAAAAAAGCTTCAAGTCCATCAGGGCAACATGAATGTACCAGTGCCAGCAGGTATCTGTGCAAGGAGCAATGGTCATTTCTGCTAAAACTTCAGTTTATAGGCAATGCTTAATATGTCCATTTGTTAGCATGCTAACGTTTGGCTATTGGGAGTAAATACAAAAGCCCAGTCTGTCCTTAGGATTGTAGGTATTTGGTCAAAACCGTCCTGGTCAAGTAAAACTTACTAGCTGGATCGCAGTTAGATCCCAAAATTACAGATGTACCAAAGGCAGTTCCTCCTACAGCTGCTGGAATATTTCAGTCTGATTAAAGTAATCTAGCAAACAAAAAAAATGACATTGTCACCCCTTGTGCTAAAATTCAACCACATATGTTACATAAACTATTGTGCAAAAGTCTTCAGCCAGCCCTCATTTCTTTAGACTTTGCTTCAAAGGAGCCACACTTGGTCTTGAGAAACAGTTCTCAAGACTTTTTCAAGGTTTTCAAGTTTTGTGTTTATTCGTTTACTGAGCACTGACCTATTGCTGACATTGCTGACCTATAACTGAAGCATAAAAAGACACCTAACTCGAGGGATGAATCTGAGTTGCATCTACACATAACAGACAACATAGCAAAGAACAAATTTTAAATTGTATCTGCAGGGGAAAAAAAATCTACTGTTCACTAAAGCCTCATCAGGAGTGGTCTCAATGAAAGGAGGTCAAGAAGCCATTGTTAAGGTAGAAGGAGAAAAGGCAGAGGTATGTGTAATGTACACTGGGAATGCATGTATGGAAGTGAATATATCCTTACCATGGAACACTAGGCACTGGACATTGACATTATTAAAGCAGTATGTGATTGTCTTAACAGAAAAGTCAGCAACATCCAAAGAAAAGCTTTGAATGTTCATCAAGAAGCCTGGAGAACCTGGTGTTGAAAAACACTACTATATACATTTTACATATTGTCCTGAAAATAGACTTAATTCCTTTGTATATATATATTTAAAATTCACCAAGGACAAACTACATTAATTATTATAAAATTGTCTCTATATGTGTGTCACAAGTTATAGCTAATCTGCAAGAAAGTAAACTGGAGTCACCATACTGGCACAGGGAGGGTTTCCATTTGATTGATTTAAGGTGGAAAGCTTTCTCTTATGACCTCTGCACTGTTTCATTGTGAGGAATGCTTTCTGACTTTACAACAGAGTAGAAAAAAAGAAGAAGAAAGAACTGATTTTGTGCTCTTGGGCCACCGATAAGTATTCAAATCTAGCCACGCATCCCAGAGTGGATAGATTTGGACCTGATTCCTGGGCTTGATCTGCTTGGCTTCTGTGTGCCTCATCCTTCCTGTGTCTAAACATCCAAAGCATGCTGTCAAAATAAGAGCAAGAGTGCAGTGTTATGTGTCTGTGTGTAGATGGTATGTATTGCCTGAGGCGGCTCCAAAAGGTCTTTGATAAATGGCTTCTGTCTGCCTCTGTTGTCTTCTGAGATGCACACTCCCACATAGCCATTATTCCCAAAAACACACTGGGAGCTCAATGCCCTGCACAATGCTCTCTCACAATGTCTCACAATGCTCAGAGAAACTGGTTATAGAGCTTAAAGCAATGGCCTTTCAGCTGTGAGTGCATGGGCCTCACTGGGAGGTGTGAACACATTTGGGTAAGGGTGGAAAGGCTTGAAAGGAGAGCAAGCTTCCTATTTCTGGGGGGGGGGGCTCTAACCAAATTACCCAGATTCTTATTTACTTCAATGTACTTCAAAAAAGAAAGCTCACACACATGGTATTTAAATGAAGGTGTTCTGTCTTAACCAGGAAACTGAAAACTGACCCACTCAGGTTACCCAACATTTTTGAGCACACCTGGACTCATCAGCTAGAGCCATCTTATATTACATCCCCGGCAGGACTGGGACAAGACGTGTTGCTTATACAGGAAAAAAAATGCACAAAGGTGAGGCCGCTAGGATGTCCCGAGCGTCTTACAGCAATTACTTCTTATTGACTGTAATCAATACACTCATCGTGAGAGATCAAGGATCTGTTACAGCCTGCATTGTGAGTGTGTCTTCGTCTCATAAGGCATGCTAAGAAGTTGGATCAATGCTATGAATAAAAGACGCTAGTTAGAATGCAGATTAGTCATTTGACTGCTTGCATTCCTTCTAATTTACAGCCTGAGAAAGAACACACAACATCCACTCTATTATGTCTAAAACACCCTATGAGCTGAGAACCATCAGCTCTACGTTTTTTAAACTTAAGTTTACTGTTTGATTGATTTTACAGCTACAGGAATGACAGATGAGTCCCTCTTAAAGGAATACATTTGTGCTTACTAAGAAGCAACAGCCAGCAGCAAGTTAGCTTTATATAAAAGGTGAAATATGCATACCAACCCCTCTGGAGTGTGTTAATTCCTGTGGTACGTATTTCACTTTTTTGTACAAAAACAAAAATGTAAAACTTTAAGGATTAAATAACTGGTAGGCTTCAGGGACGGGCGAATATTATCACCTCTGCACAAAACAGTAATTAATTGAAACTAATTGTGAGGTAAGCCTCAAGCAATCAAACTATGATATGTATACCATTTCCTGTATCTAAGACAGAAATTCTAACACGTTCCCATCTCATTAATTATGGTTTTTAATCATTTGTATTAAAGGATTTATGGACAAATTATATGCACCAAAGTATACTAATGTAGGCAACCCTTGTGTGTTAAGTCTTACAAAAAACACTAATACAATAAAAAACACACATTTTAAAATGTGAGGTATGTTTAAGGGAATTATGCATCACAGTAAGCTGACATCATTTTAAAACAAACGTATAATCAAACTGTTGACTCTGTAATACGTTGATCAAAAGCAAGCCTGCATGTTTTTTCATCCTTTGTTCCTTTCATGCTTCTGTTTCAGATAAAATCTAATCTCAAACACACGATGTGTAACATTTAAGATATTTTGCGCTTGCACACATAAATCTATCAATCTATCCATCCATCGGTCCGTCCGTCCGTCTGTTTTTGTGGGTGTGCACGCTCAGTCAAGCGTGCACAAGCATAGTCACAGGCTTATGCATTCAAAGAAAGTGCAGAGCGTCAGTGTGCTGCAGTTGTGAAAGATCTGCGGGTTGGTGTGATTGTGAAACCGATGTGTGTGTGTTTCTCAGTATCCCTAGGCTACATGTTTCTACAACACTCATCGCCCTCAGCTCCGTGTGCCACACCCACAGGTGCAGCTTAAGAAGAGGTGTGGGGTGTGGCTTGGACAAGTTTAGGTGCTGCATTTGGACTTGTGTGTGCCAGAAGTTTGCTAGCACTGCCATTTTTCTCCTCTGGCACCCGCGGGAAGGGTTTTCCTGTTGTAACACTGAACATGCTGTACCGTACACATGACTAAGATCTTAATTGTGGGTATAGATCATTAAGAAAATATGCTATGCGTGTGAGCATATGAATTGTTTTTCTAGGACATTTCCACATTATGTTAATTGTTGAGGAATAAAATCAGTGACTTTTTAATGTTAGCAGCAAATAAACTGAAATTCAAAGATGTTTAATTAATTCATCACTTGAAGATGGATGCTCTGGTGAGATTGTACGGGACTTGTGCCTCAGGACGGCTTGTCAGCAGATTGATGCTCAGTAGTTACAGTAGACAAAATGTGTGAGCAACACTCACTGGCCACTTCATTAGGCACATTTTGCTGGTACCGCATCGGACCGCTTTTGTTGTCAGGACCGCACTGATTCTTCACGGCACAGATTCAACAGGACGCTGCAAACAATCCCCAGAGATTTGGTCCATACTGACACGATAGCATCACACAGTGGCTGCAGATTTGTCAGCTGCACATGCATGTTGAGAATCTCCTGTTCCACCTTGGTTGTGTCTTTCTATAAGCTAAAAGCACTCTGGCCATTTTCCTCTGACTTTTGGTATCAACAAAACTTTTTCACACAGAGAGCTGCTGTCCACTGGACCTTTCTCTTTGTTTTGTACAATTCTCTGTAAACTCTACAGATTGTTGCGCAGGAAAGTAGATCAGCAGTTTCTGAAATACGCAGAGCAGGTCGTCTGACACCAACAATCACGCCACATTAAAAGTCACTTAAATCACCTTTCTCCTCCATTGTGATTCTTGGTTTGAACTGCAGCAGGAGTTGCATTGAGTTACTGTGATTGGCTGATTAGATAATTGTGTTAAAGAGTTGAAAGGGTGTACCAAGTGGAGATGCCAGTGACTGAAGGACAGGAAACAGCATGTAGTGGGATATGTGAAGTAAAGAAAAAATATAATAAAATCTTTATGAATTTTCAGCGGTCGCTAAGTAAGACGGAGAATAGAAGTGGAATGAAAATGTAAAAACGCGAGCGGAGATATGAACTGCCACAAATATACACAAACACACTTTAAACATGGAAGTTTAGCGCGAAAAAAGGTGGCAAGGGTGAACTAAGCTAACCCACGTTGCTTTGCTCCACACACTCCCGTTCTTATCAGTGATAAGGCTGACTGTTGTATCTGACCTTCTGCAGTCACAAATCGCTGACGGCTGCGCAGTTGGCATGCTCACCTTAGAAGCTCTACTGTACCAAGACAAAGACACAAATATAAAGTTGGAAGGCAGATGGCCACATGATTTAAGGATTCCACTAGATTAAGAATGAGATTTTGACGTGATAATATTATCAGCTGCCAAACATGTGACTGACCGAGAGAAAAAGAATGTTTTTTTAAACGCTGATTGAATTAGTCTCTTCTAACGTTGGAATATCTAAAAAAAAAAAAGTGCACCTTATGTTTACTAAAAACCCCAAAAACGAGGGTTTGTAATGTTGAATGAGCTGATCCTCAATCAATTTTTCCCATTAACAAAGACTTAAACAAACGAAAGACCTGTACAGGAACCACATTCTTCTTCTGCCCTTTCCCCTTTCTCCATTCCTCCATTATTTGTGCCTTTTATAGTACAGTATTTGGGCAGTTTCTTTCTCCCTCTCCCTCCCTGTCTGCCCTCTTTCTCAGTGTGCAGACAAAGCTGCCGTTGTCTGCTGATATGCTGCGTTGCGAGGACAAGCTTTGGGTCACCGTCTCATGGAATGCCTTGAAAATCATCTGGTGACAGTCTACTAATGTGTGGGTCTGTGCCCGCTGCAGTCTCTGGCTCCTTTTGACTCATCTAATGATTCATTACAGAGGACACGGACCCCAGGGTGATACTATCTGATCAACAGTGCCAGAAAGAGTGTAAATTTAAACTGTGGATTGTTGTTGTTATACAGGCCTGCATATTTCTTTTTCTTCTCTTCCTGCACTCCAACATTGTATGTTTCTCACATGCTGTTCTCTCTTCTCATCTGTCTCTCCCACTCCCTTGTCATTGTGTTGCCATTGTCTAGACTGTGCAACCAGTGCCAAGAGGGGGAATTCGTATCTACTTATAGCAGCATGTTTCACTCTCTCCTCTCTCCCAACGCTGCTGTCTCTTTCTTAATTAAATGGATGCTTGAAGTCAGTAGGCTCAGGCACAACTTGCTCTTATGTCACGGGATATCTTGACAATCTTTTCCCACTTGTGGGATTTTAGGATGTATTTTGTTTTTGCCCGTTTCCAAGGGAACTCACCAGCATCCTTTATAATAGTGTTATATAGCCTAATTAGACATTTACTATCAGATGCTGCCAGTGTAGGCACAAGCACTATTTTTCTTGCCATAAACATGTTTTTAGGCAGACTAAGGCATTAGTGACCCAGCTAGATTACAGTATTGATCTGTTGGAAACTAACAACAGACTGTTTCCAGCAGAGTTACACTTTGGCATGTAAACTGCATTTGAAGCAATCTGAGGTGTGGTAGGATGGGGTGGGATGTGTGGGTGCATGAGAGGTAGGAGGAGCGGCTAACAAGTGGACAGCATTCAGCCCTCCAGCAGCAGCACTCAGTCGCACTGTGCACCTCCTGCACTAAGGAGTCACTTTTCAGTAGTTCAAGGAAGCTTCCCGTTTTCATGGAGGGCTGGATCACCTGTGGACTTTGGCTAATCGCCTTTCTCTCTAGCTGTGGGCTACTCTCGGCTTTCAACTTGGACACCGATAATGTCCTGCGGAAGACCGGAGACCCCGGGAGTCTGTTCGGCTTCTCTCTCGCCATGCACCGGCAACTCCTTCCGCAGGAAAAGAGAATGTAAGTGTCAGAGTTATGCTTTTAAAGGATAAAAGGTCCGGAGGTTGTTAATTTTTCTTTCTTGAAAGAACCTTGGAAACACACCTCAGTATCTTTAAAATGAACTACAGTATACATATAATTAAATTATCATCACCTTAAACGGCGGAAGAAAAAAAAAAATCGGCCTAAAACTACTTTTGAGAGCCGCAGACAGCAAGTAAGTTACCTCAGCAGGACCGCAAGTAGGCCAGTGCGTGATTAGGTCAGGTTTGTCACAGGTACGAAACATTTCCACCAACATCTTCTTCTTCTGGCCACACGAGCTCTTATAAGTTTAACTCGAGGCCCGTCTTGCATGTTAATATTTCCTTCTTCCAGGTTACTTATTTGTGAGTTTTTATTGGAACTCCAAAGCAACTTTTTGCTCACATGCACGCGGCGCGCGTTCACATTTGTCCTGGCTTGTTGACATGGATTTGAAGAAGGTGGGGGGGCCAACTTCACTCAG
>VOQK01028957.1:43347-62698 GCA_015052645.1 Benitochromis conjunctus | reverse complement strand
TTTTTTTTTTTTTTTTTTTCTTCTATTCTAAAATGATGCTGAGTAAAACATATTTTTTCCAGTGAGTGACGGTTGTGATTATTTCCTTGTTATTGAAAAATGTCAAGTCCACAGATGAAAGTGCAGAGTTTTATTTACATCATGTACACACACATGTTCCCAGGATTACATTCAAAAATAAATGACTGCACAATATCATAGCACTGAAAGCACAACATACATTCTGTTTGGCTTCTGTTAACAACAAGGCAGGAAAATGAACTTCACAGGTCAAGATTTTTACATTATTTCAATATTTCTGAACCACAACACAATCACGACTAGAGTTTGCTCCCCAGACACACACACAGTCCAATATTTGCCACTAATTTCAGCCAATCAAATTACATTTCCACCTTTTCAATCATTAAAAATGTAAATTATTTTATACAGGGCCTACCTTTTGACAAAAAGTAGTTCAACTGAAACCTGTTGGTGGTGAGGTCGGGGTGAAGGGAGACGTCGTAAGGCGAGGTGTGAGCTGTTGCACATTTGGACAAATAGTCTGCAAAACCTTTAGCTGCAGCAGAGGCGGCTGCGTGAATGCGCTCTGGTACCCAGCATGTTGAGGTTTCTGTTTTGTAGTCCTCTTGAAGTTGCATTGACCAATCATGTTTGAGCAGTCCAGGAACCAATTCACCAAAATACATAAATCTGTCAGCCAGCAATTTATTTAGTTTTTTATCATCTTTGTTTGTCTGCATATGAAAACAATGAGCAGCAGAAGACCTGGCCTGAATATCTGATTGGCTACACAACGTCCCTCAAAGGGTTTGAGATTGCATTATGGGTAATACAGGCAATAGGTTTAAAAAAAAAACAAACAAACAACTAAACATAATCAAATCTTTACATTTTGGGTGAAATGGCCCTTTGATTATGACAAACGGGGGCACTGCACTGATGGTTTACTCATAATATCAGTGCCTGTACTCGCACTGACCCTTTAACATTTATTAATATATACACAATGAGTTCATACGGTGTCCTATGAGCCCCATAAAAGCATCTTTATTTGAACAGAAAGGCTTCAAAAGGCTGACAATATATTCATTTCTGTATTTACAGTTTTCCTCAGACAGCAGCAATAAGCCACATTTCTTTAAAGAAACACACTTCAGTCCTTAAATGGCATTTTTTTCCAGGTGTTGTTTCTGTTTGTAAAGTTTGGTTTGTCGTATGACATCATTTTTTTTCAGCTGAAGCTGCCTTTTTATAAAATGTTGAAAATGTCAGACACTGAAATTCAACTCGAAATAAAAGCCCTGAAAAGCACGATGAGGCGAAGGAAAAATCGAGCTCTGATAAAAGAGGCCCGTTAGAAATGCGTCAGCAGCAAGCGAAGGGTGTGGAAAACAAAGATTTCAGCATGTTTACAAGAGTTCAAACACACAAACATTCCCGAGTCGCTGCTTTTAGCCATGAAATCCTCTGGTGGGTTTCGCCCTCGGGAGTTAAAAGCAGCTGAAGCCCCGCGGGCGTCACCACACAGCCTGCTGGCTCCTCAGTCTGGATGACAGGTCTGTGACGGAGAAGCGAGTACCACTCTAAGCCCACAGGGGGGCGCTGTTTAGTTGAAAGCAGGGCATCCACAGTAAACAAAGGCTTGTCTGGTGGGACGGACTCCTCGCCCCTGCTCTGTGGGTGGTCTGCAGCTCTGATTGTCACAGAGAAAATTAGCAGTTTCTTCATCCACCCCGGAACGAGGAGGAGGGAACAACTTGCTCTGGTGCTCTGACGCTGTCACTGAGGGGTTCTCCTGGGGGAGGGGCAGGGCGAGGGGGGGCGGCGCACCGGTGGCAGGTCATAGTGTCCCGGGATGTGGCTGTTCACGGGGAGGTCGTAGTGGCTCTGGGGGTCCTCGTGAGGAGCGTGGCCGAGGGCGCTCTGACACTCTGAGGGGAAAAAGAAGTCGCTGTGAGGACCAAGCAGCCTGTCGTTCCTTATTTTAGTGCTGGAAAATATGCTGACATGATTTTTTAAAATAAAAACCCATCTGTGCAGTCAGTCCTGCCGATTTAGACTTCACTGGATGAGTTAGTTTGGCGTCACAGGATGGCAAAGACCTCCCTCCAGTCTGAGCTTACTCTGTGCTCAGTGTTTAATTCAGCTTGTTGAACTCGGTCCTAAATAAAGCTTTTTAAAAGCCCGCACTCTCCAGGGTGGAAAAGTGTGCATTGCAGCCTCTGTTTGAATTTAAATAACATCATCTATAAATCATTTAATAAGCGTCTAGCTCTCAGATGTGGGCACCCCGAACAAGGATATTAGCAAAAAACTAAAAACATCAGTAACAAACAACAGTGTAGCACAATCACGTCAACGTCATACCACGAAGTGGAAACACCTCCTCGTCTTCTTTATTCTTTACTATTACTATTATGTTATTAAACCCTTTACAACATGAAGTGTGTATTTGCACTAAATGACTCATTTTCTTAGTCATTCTCTTCTGGATCCATGTCGGAGTATTTAAAGACATTAAATATATTAAAGACAATTTGATTGTAATTTCATTTATCATGACGTGTGTACTTACTGTCGATTGTATTGCAGAAGTAGTTGCTGCTCAGAATCCATCTGATCTATAATCATTTGTATTTAGCTGCAAAATGTGCTGATGCAAAAGGTTTTTCCAAGCTTAATTTTCGACATCAGTTTTAGTTAAATTAGGGCAGACTGGATTTGTTTGCACTGTGTGCTGATTTTCTTCATTTCAAATGTCTTGTCTGCATCTTAGATGTTAAATGTTGCCGTCATACAGAGAACAGAATCAGTGATTTAAACAACAGTCTGTGCAGAGCGGCCACAAAGCTGGCTCTGTCATTACAGACACCGTCAAACTGCAGTGATTCCTCCAAGAAGAAAAGACTGGACTCAATACGTTGATGAATGTAAGGATTTGATCCCGCTGACCTACACCTCGTTAGTCTGACTGCATATTGATGCATTACTAGTGTCCACAATACAATAAAAAGCTGGGAAGAACATCCTCTGGCTTCCTGTTTTTCCTCTCGCCTGCCCTTCCTCTTCCTTTAGTCTTTTGTTTGTTGCAAACAGATGTTGATTCATCAGTCCATGACCTGAGGAAGTCTGGCCTGCCCAACTGTCCAACAGGCCACAGAGCTGTTTTAAGGTTTGATAAGGACCTTAAAAGAGTTTGTTTTTGGTTTTATCTCCCAAAGCTGGTCGAACCTCGGTGCAGCACTGTGGCCTAATAACCTCAAGTTCATCCACAGAATTGAGTAAAATCAACTATTGGGCCACACCTCTTAATATTTGAATTCAGGCGTTTTCGTCCTGTTGCCATGGCTCTATAAAATCATGTAACCACGCAGTCTGCCTTTGCAAACGTTTCTGAAAGAATGGACTGTTCTAAAGAGAAAAATTCATGTTAAGGAGTGGGATCACCAAGTGCTGAGAGACGGATAATGTGTGAAAGCTGCCAACGCTCTGCAGGGTTTAACATCAGCGCAAAGACTTTGCACCAGGAGCTGCATGGCACAAGTTTCATTCAGACACACTGATGTTTGTATGATTAAAATATTGGACGTTTAACCGTAATAATAACTAATAAGAGGTGGTAAAGTGTAAAACACTCCGTGGAGGTCATTAGTGTTGCTCACCTCTGCGTAAGGTGGCCGTGTGGAACGGTGGCGGGGGCGTAATCTCGGTGTACGCGCGCTCTCTGGGCACGGCCGACTTCATCTCCATGTAGCTGCTCTCCGGGGGGCAGAAGGGCAGCCCGGGCAGGTCTTTGATGGTGGCGTACGGGTTCTCGCTGTTCAGAGAGCTGCTGCTCACGGCCACCGAGTCCTTCAGCTCTGCAGGAAGCAAATGTTGAGAGATTAAAGATGCATATGAAGTCCACGTGGAGCAAGAATGGAGCGTGATTGAGGGTTAAAGTCTAGGCCTACTAGATGAAGCATTCGCTGCATGAAAAGTAAGATCTTCATCAGTAAGCAGCTCTGTAAATTGCTGTACATTTGCGCGTTAATGACTGTTGATGGAAATTTGTAGGCAGCACAAAGGACTTCCAGTAACTGTCGAGTACTGACAAGGAAACTGACATTTCTAGCAGTTTTACAAGCCTGAGAATTCCTCTGGGCTTAGAGACAAATCACGACAGTAGAGGACCACGATGGCTTCTGACGTTATAAAGGACCGATGCCATTTTAAGATCTTTTATAGCGTTAAGGAATCAGCTTTAGTTTAATTGTACGCTCGTGAATTCGTAGCTTTAATAGATCGGCCTAAAGTAAGCGAGTCTGTTGAAATGAAACATGTTATTTTCCATGAGCAATATTAAATAATGTTATTTAAATAATCCAAAAAGCAGCATCAGACTTCCTTGTTTCTTTATGGAACGATGCCATGTTAGCAACAAACTGAGAGATGAGAAAAAGTACTTCCCAGTGACAGAAGAGGTGCAGCTAATACAGAGACACTGAAGAGACGACCAGTTACAACAGAAATGTTTCCAGGGGACAATTAAACGAATGGCGGCCGCAGAGATGTAAGCGTTCGGTCTGTCTGATGGTTTCTTTGTTTTATCACTCGCTTCGTGAGTCACTGAATTTTGCAACAAGCGCTTCTCGGCCGTCTGCAGCGTCTGTGTTTTCAGACCAGTCCAAATGTTTTCTCAGTCTGCTTGAATGTGTTTGCACTACAAGGAGCTCTCAGGACCACTATAGACGGTCTACGGCCGAGGATGCTATGTGCTTACTGTCTTTGTTTAACATGCATTCTAACATTTGCTAAATTGGACTAAACAAACAGTACAGCTGAGGATAATGGGGATGTCATCAGTAAACAAGCAAGCCAAACTTTATTTATATAGCACACTTCATTCGACGTGGCATTCAAGGGGAAGCGTGAGCCGAGGTGGAAGCCAAAAAAAACCTACAGATAATGTAAAATGAAAGTTCAAAGATTCAAATAATTTAATAAATGTAAAGAAAATAAACAATCAAGAAGATAAAATCTGACTGAGTGTGCAAATCAAGACAGAAGGTTTGATCTTCGTGTGGCCTGGACTCAATTCCACCCTGACTATCAGAAAATAACAGAAACTAATAAATTAAAAAAATAGCATTAAAGCAATAGAAGTGATAAGACAGGAATCAAATCAAATAAAAAATGAAAACAACAATATGTGAGTAAAAATGGTAAACTGGAAAAGAGCGGAAAAACCCCCAAACATTCAGCATGTCACAAGTACTAGAAAAAAATGTAATCACATGGCAGTAATAGATGGAAAGTTATATTTTTACACAAGCAGAGTTCACCCAGGGGGGGGCTTTAAAACCAGATTACATGGACATCTAATTCACTCAAAGCTCGCTGTGAAAAAAATCACACAGCGTTAGAAGAAAAGTCCCCACAGTTAAATCCTCTGTGGACCATCGATGTCTGTATGAACGTCATGAAAAGCCCCCGTCTGGATAAAGGTGTGACGGTGGAGAACACTGTCAGACGGTATAAATAAAGAATGACATTTTTAAAGTCATAAGCATACGTTTTGCACAGCTACACCGCTTTTACACAGCTAACCTCGCTCTTCAGCAGTAAGCAGTGGGAGAAGAAAAGAGAGAAAATGAGGTGAGAAACTACCTTTGTTGTAATATTTTCCAAGGCTGGCGCTGTAGCTGTAGCTGCGATCGATGCCAAAAGCTCCTGTTAACAATAAAAGACAAATCAGACGTCCTCATTCTGCTTTATAGCGAGCTAATCAAAAGCAGATAAACTGCTGTGGAAACCTGTAAAAATCAGTCCCAGGTGACTGATAGGTGCTGGCAATGCAGCTCTCACCTTTTACGAAGTCCTTATTATTTTTATAGTCTCATATGGAGTGTGCCCCGCTGACTGGGAAATGCGATGGTCGATAAACTTTGCTCGAGATTATAAGCGGGAACTATTTAAGCTTCCTCCTGCCCTGAAGCTCCAGCTACAGCCATTACCCGTATAAGCAGCTATGTTGGGGAGGTTTCCCAAAAGAGCCTAAGAAATCATTTAAATCTAAACTTGTGCACTCCACTCACAGCTTCAGTCACAACTCTGATCAACGCACCACCCTAAAAAAGGTGTTTCCTTCACTGACATTTCACTTTTATCTCTGCCAGTTACCGAGGTTGATTCTTCATTATCAGCTTTAATCCTCACAGCCACTGCTGTGTTTTAACTCTTTCACTACCAACGAGGAGCTACAGTGGATGCGTTTGGATCAAAAATAGATATGGACTTATTCTTCCCATTTACATTCCAATTTTTTGTATTTTCAGATTCCAATTAAATACTTTTCACAGTTCAAACAATAATTTTCCAGGTCCTGTCAACAAGCTGTTTTAGCTCCTGTCTCTTTAAAGCCCTCGCTCCCTGAAAACCCCACTGTCTTCTGATTGGCTGCCCCTCCCTCTCTCCTGCAACCAGAACCCTGGTGCCTGTAAGCCATGCTTTCTTATTACTGTGGCTTTGGCGTCCCTGAGATGACTCAGTCCTCACTGAGCTGATGTTAGCTCAGCACAAAATTACCAGAAAAAGTCTGTAAATGTTGGAATTTAAAGAAGCTTTTGGCTCGCAGGGATGATTTTACATTTACCTCATTATTTAAAACTTTGATCATGTTTATTGTGATCATCTAACATCAGAACATGAGAGAAAAAGACAAAAGCATGACATAGCACCCCCTTTCATATGTAAATATTTCATTGTAAATGCTAAATATTTACAAACAACCTTTTACTGTCCACCTGCAGTACTTTCATCGCCCACCAGAGGCTTGCTGCACGTTTAATACGGTTTAATTCATTGGAAATGGCCATTAGAGGAACAGCAGCTTTTTGCTTTCCCACTTTGCCAGAGGTCACTACTTAGTAGTAGTAATATAA
This sequence comes from Benitochromis conjunctus, assembly GCA_015052645.1. NCBI lineage: Eukaryota > Metazoa > Chordata > Actinopteri > Cichliformes > Cichlidae > Benitochromis > Benitochromis conjunctus. The sequence continues at coordinate 55,772 of VOQK01028957.1, read as the reverse complement.
TATTAAACTTTAAACATCACCAGAAGTGTGCACAAATCCTAAGACAGGACGTTTTATGGACACCTCACCCCTCAAAATGTGTAGGTTGCTCCCACATGAACTATGATTAATGTTTCACAGGACGTTTCCTGTCCACCTGTTATGACCAGAATTAAAGAATGCATTTAACTTAAGTGGCATAATTGTTTAATTATCGACTATAATTTGATCACTGTATTATATTGCTATGAGGCAGGCAAAGATAATGTGACGACAGTAATGTCTTATTTTGCAGCCAGCAGTTGGAGGTTTTACTGAATACTTTAATGCCGCTGTGGTCAGAAGGTCAGGAAACCAGCTCCTCGCTTTTATGAGCTTGTAAATGTTAATGTGCTCATTTTATTCTAGTCTACAGCTGCAGGTGTGCCCTCTAAATGATCCTTATGTGCATCACGCAGTGGAGAGTCACCTAGACGGACCTGAGTCTTTGCGAGGCTCGTGGTGTTTCCAGTCTGCAGGCAGAGTCGCGTTGGTCTCGACTCCAAACAGACTGCGTCGCTCCCTCTCGGCGTTTTTCACACTGCAGAACAGCTGGTTGTTGGTGTTCTGTAAGGCAGGAACAATGATCAACCATCGCAAATGTGCAGAATGAAGCGCTGGAGACCAATGACCTACTGCGTCTACACGTTTTGGTATCATATGATTTCACACACACCCCTGAACACACAGCCAGCTGTTGCTGGCTGTACAAATGACATATTCCTCCCAGTGCTGCCCTTCAGCTGCAATGAGGCAAGTGCAATGAAGTTTTCTCCTTAGATATCAGAGATGACATTCACCTTGATGGTGCGGTCGTGGTTGTTGGGGAGGTGTGGCAGCGGCGGCCTGTTCTGGCTCAGTGTGTGGTAGCTGGGGTTGGAGTAGTAATGGTGGTAACTGTGAGGAACATCTGCAGGATGAAAACAAACACATGGCATCACGTCTGCTGCTATTAAATTACCTCAAGGTCAATAAAACACATTCCACAAGCACACAGAGTGAGACCGCACTGTGCACACGAACAACTGCAAAAAACATCATCATTACAGTGATTTTCTTCAAAAATACTAAATATGCAGCGTAGATCGCTGACTGGCTGAAGCTTCTTCTGCAAAGGCATGTTAGCAGCTAGCAGTGATTCAGTTTCAAACAAATATTTAACTGTTTTTATGAAGCAGTGAGATTTACAGGGATTAAATCAGAATCCTCAACAACACCACAAAATCTGTTACAACATTTAATTGATCCCTTATGTATGAGATGACTTCAGTTATTGCCAGTTAATAAATGGCTGACACTGAACATGATATCGATCTAGTTTAATGCACCAGTGTGGAAAACCATCGACTGCATTTGGCTGAATTAAATGAAGTCTGAAACATCTCCAGCACTGATATCTGACCACGTCTTGTTCTTCAAATTCTAACACATGAAAATTTGTTCAGTGATTTATTTTCAGAATAAACCTGATTTATGTGGCCTTTAAGTCCAGTTAAATCACATTCGGTCATCGACGGTTGCACCAAAAGAAAACATAACAGGAAAATATAGTTCTGTTGGTTTCTGACATCCTGGTTTAGATTTAAAAAGTGTTTTAGCGTCAGTTTAAATCTCCAGCAGGGAAGTCGAAAAAGGGAACAACCTCAGCCGTAGCTTGCCCGTCACAGACACATCAACACATTCATCAAAGATGCACAAACACAAATTTTCCTTTTGTTGGGTGCAATGACAACTCTCCTAACTTATGTCTATGTACACAAAATATATAATATTTCCCAAAAGGGTGAAAAATCCACACATTTGAGTCTGGAGTGATTGTCACTGGTGTAACTTATGTTGGTGGAAACCATAGTGCTAGTCCCTCATGAGAACCTACTGTTAGAGTTTGGGAAGAAATGCAGTTGGAAAGATTCAGAAAAAGACCCTGGATTTGGTGAAAATACAATGACTCCATTTTATTTTAAAGGCGGTTCGTCACTTGCCAGGGTGACGTGTTCCAGCTGGAGAGGATCAGCAACATACGTGCTGCAGACACAAAGCATTCTTCTCATTGAAACGTGTTAGCTTTATTTATTTGTGTCCAAGAACGTGAACAAATACATCACTTTTCCTGTTTTGCTAGAAGACTGGGCTGCAAGAAGTGTGTTATTAGCAGTGGTATAAAAAGCAGAACAAACATATGAAAGTAAAGATGAAAGCAGTTTCTAAGGCGACTGGATTATCAGGTGCAGCTTATCATTAGTGACAGAAACGCACGCTCCAGCAGGATATGGCAGTAAAATGCTGGCTGGTTGTTCCCACTGAACATGTCAGTTTGGCATTATCCAGCGATGCTCTCGTACCCTCCGTCTGCACTTATCAAACCTTACTGGAAACTGGATGGTGGTACACTACTACCACATTGTAGTTTAGGTTCAGTGCTGAGTTGCTAAAGTCGTGCCATATTTGATGACGATGGGTCTCTTCATTATTTTATTAACCCCGTGTTCCTGCTGTGATTCAACCTTATATCCACAGGAGATGAATCCTGTGTTGAGCTTCTGCATGTGTCAGGTTTAAACTTTATTCTGTGTCCGTTTTATGCTACACATACAGCACTCAGTGGGATGAGCCATTGCTCTGCACGAGCAGACAGAAACATCTTCTGACTGTACCTGGAACGGCATATTCAGAGTTGACGGTGCGGCTGGTGGAGAAGGAGACAGTCGGTGTGTTGTTCTGCTTTTCCTTCTGCCTGCGGCGGTAGAGCAGCAGCAGAGCCAGCAGCAGGACCACCAGAATGACAAGCACAACGATGCCGGCGATGGCCCCCCACGACTCCCTCTCTCCAGGATTAAGACGACTCATGACGCTCCCCGTCTGCTGAAATGAGTCTGACAAGCAGAGGAGAGCTCAAGTACAACAACCACAGGAGCTTTCATGATTAATTCATTATTCTTCATTATTAGCCCAAAGATCCACGAACCACGGCACAGTACAGGTGAAGCAGACTGCCGTGCAAAGTCAGTAAATGTTTAATTCAGTTTTATTTATATAGCACCAAATCACAACAACAGTCGCCTCAAGGCGCTTTATATTGTAGGGTACTGTAAATGTCAGTGTTATAGCTCCCATACATGTGCAAACATGAGGTCCGTACCTTGCTTGCAGTCGTCGCCTCCACTTTCACACACACAGTCTCCAGTAAATCTGTCACAGAGGATGCTGGCTGGACAGGAACAGGTCTGAGCGCAGAACTGACCGAAGCGTCCCGGATCACACGCTGGAAAACACAGTACGTACACTTCAGCCTAATCCTGAAATTAAAGCTCATATTTCACCTGATGAATCATTTGTACCGTGAAACATTTTAAACCACAAATTCCAGTTCCCAAAAAATCCCAAAACAACACTGAAGTTTTAAAACTGCAGATAATGGCTACGGAGGCTCGCTACAAAAATACAAACACAAGTCAATCCATGTTAAAATGCCAAAATTTACAGTATAACAATTTACAGCCTGCTACAAAAATCTGTTTTGTTATTCAAGGTTTATTTCCCCTTCAGCAGCATCTGTATGATAAATCTGTTGAAGTGTTACAGGACTCACTTGATTGCTCCTATTTTTCTGCTAATCTGAGTCACTGAGCTGGTCCGGTGTTTGTGCTGTTGGTGCTTTTTGAAGCATTTTAATGCAATTATCTGTTTTGTTTCAGTTCTGGTGAAAATTCTAGTATTTTGTCAGTCGAGCACTAATTAGCAGGTGTTTGTTTCTGTGTGACGCATCTGGACAGTTTATGATTGCTGACTAAGCTAACTGGCAACAGCTGGTAGGTTAAATATGGTCACTTCCAGCTCTAAAGAAAGACAAGATGCTCAGATCAAGGCCCTCGTATGTGAGGCCTTGATCTGAGCTGCTTCCAATGATTACAGTCAGTCTATGGATGAAAACAAGGCCCTGGCTGGTGGGAAGTTATAATAGTGATTATTAATCTAACCCTGTAGATACTTTAAGCAAATCAAAAGCACTGTACTGTCCACGCTCTCATCTCTGCATGAAATCCCGTGGCACTCACGTTTGGAGCAGTCGACGGCGGTCCAGCCTGGTAAACATTCACAGTGGCCGTTCCGGTGGTTGCACGTGGAGTTGTTGGCACAGGGAACACACACTTCAGAGCACTGTTTTCCAAAGTAGCCAGCTGGACAAACTGTAACCACAGAATGTAACCTGCTAAATGACCTGCGCTAAAAGATCAGCAGCTTTTTGTGATGACTGCTGGTGAGAATTGCTAGTGAGAAAGCCCACCTTGGTCACAGTTTGGCCCAGTGTATCCAGGTAGACAGTCACACTCTCCTGTCACATGATGGCAGCGGTATGATTGGCCACAGGACTGACAGGGCATACTGCACTGGTCACCGTAAGAGCCCGTTCTGCATTCTGAGGGAAACAGTATGGCCGATATTAGACAATACATACAGCGAGCGAGTCTTTAGGTCGTTTTTTTTACTCATCAGTAGCAACGCTCACTGTTTTGGCAGGTGACTCCCCAGTAGCCTGGGCGGCACACACATGCTCCAGTTTCCCTGAAACATGTGTCGCTGTTTGGACAATGCTTGAAGCAGGTCTGGTTACAGTGGCGCCCCCACAGACCCTCTGAACACGGCTCACTGCAGCGGGGACCTAAAGGAAATGAGGCAGGAAATTACAACTTTTATTGAGTCTAATCACATCTTTCAGTTTAATAAATGAACTACAGTTTTACTTCTGCTAAACTAAAGCGCAGAATGCCTTTCACTATCCCAGGTTTAGATCAGTTACTGATCTAAATACATAAATACATGTTTATAACTGTATAAAAATTTGTTGAACTGATAAGCAAGAATGAAAATGGAGAGTGAAAATGGGAACATGAGGGGTTTTTTTTGGTGGTTAACAGTTTCAGAAATGTTGCTGAGCAGCCAAATGTGAAATATTTGGTAATTTAGTGTTCTCACCAAAAACAGTTTTCACAACTGTAACTAACACGTTTTCCCCGAAACACAAAGAGCCTGCTTTATTCACATGGATGGGAGGTGCAAAACCAAACTGAAGTGCTTTTCATACTTTTTACGAGGCTGCACTGGGGTGAGGACGTGAGAGTGAAACGCTAACATAAGCGTGTCAACATTCACCTTCACTAGCACGAAACACATGGGTGTTATGTTAAGAGATTAATCTGTAAAACCCCAAAATATTAGCCTCATAGAGTCACTAGAAGAAATGTTGGACATCAATAAGAGTGCAGTATGTATGACTTTAAGCCTGTGAGGTCATAAACATAACCCAGCTCATATCTCTTAGAGAAAGCAAGAAAAGGACTTTTTGGGACAAATGTAAATAATATTTAGGCAACAAATGTTTAAGAACACCGCCTTCCCTTTTTTAAAATGTCTTATATGAAAAAGAAGGAGGAAGAAATTGGTTGTTAGTAATTCAATTCAATTTAATTCAATTCAATTTTATTTATACACTGCCAAATCACAACAACAGTAGACCCTAAGGTAAGTAATGTAGACCCTACAATACAGAGAAAAACCCATCAATCCTATGACCCCCTATGAGCAAGCACTTTGGCGACAATGGGAAGGAGAAACTCCCCTTTAACAGGAAGAAACCTCCAGCACAGCCAGGCTCAGCCTGCCGCGACCGGTTGGGGTGAGAGAAGGAAGACAGGATAAAAGGCATGCTGTGGAAGAGAGCCAGAGATTAATAACAAGTATGATACCTGTTAGTAAGAAACTTGATTAATGGTATCAATCTGATTGGTTCTGGCACTGCTTACTGTTTACAGCTCCTGTTGCTAGACTTTCTTTAAGTCACACAACAGTACAATGAGAATAAAGGAGAGCAAGGATGGTTTAAAACCTGTGGCTCACAGTTTATCAGCCCAGACTCATCTGTTATACCAAAGCCAAGCTGGCAGCGATACATCAGCAGGACGACATCACTTACCAGACCAGCCTGGCAGACAGTGGCACTCCCCGGTGGTAGCTTGGCAGCCGTCGGCATGAACACAATCACACCTCTTCAGGCAGCCAGGCCCAAACGTGCCCATCTGCACAATGAACAAGTGCCAACGGGCAAAGAAATGTCAGGGGAGTCTCCTCCACACTCGGCCAGCCCAGTCAGAGTGAGACAAAATACTACACTGGCAATGTGCTGTTGTGTAGACAGCCGGGTGGGTTGGCATGGCAAAGAAAAGAGGGGTACTTTTCCAAAATGCAGATTAAAGCATACAGAGGGCAAGGTAAGGGATTCAAAGCTGGACACGTCTACAGGCTGCCTAATCAGAATCTGATTCGAGTATTAGTCTTATCAAAGACGTTGTTTGTCTCATCAGTGTGACATGGACTAAACACAGACTGGACTTTTCTAATCTTGGAGAGCAGTAATATCAGAATTATTTTACAAAGCGACATCTGTTTCTTTATAATACTGTGGCTTTAGTCCAGGAAGTGGAAGAACACTGAAAACCGATGCCTTTATTGAACCATCGCTTTTATTTTGATTGTTTCTTATTGTGCATGAAATGTGTTATTGCACGCTAATGAGTTCTCTGTTTACCTTTTTTAGCAACTTGTTGTGACAGGTTCATTTTGTTAAATACAAAAAACAATATTTGATACATGTTATACATTTGTTTACATTTTAGTTTACCCATCGAGCTAAGTCATAAAAACTTTATTGTAAGTAAGTAAGTAAGGTTTATTTATTGAGCGCTTTTCATAGACAGGTAGTCACAAAGCGCTGTACACAAGGATTAAGTACGATAAATAGCAAAATGCACAATATACACAATATAGAGTTTAAATGTAAATAAAAAAATTTAAAAATGTAAAACGCATTGGTCAACAGAAGGCTTGTTTAAACAGTAAAGTTTTTAACTGCTTTTTGAAGGATTCCACAGAGTCAACTAAACGTAGTTGTAGACTGATCCACAGCCTTGGTGCCACAGATTGAAAGGCTCTGTCCCCTCTCGTCTTCAGTCGTGTTCGGGGAACAACCAACAAACTCTGAGTCTGTGAGCGGAGACGGCGAGCAGCAGTGTATTTTATGAGAAGTGCTGTTACTCCGTGCACTTGTATGGAGGTATGGTGTCTGGCAACAGCCTTGAATTCAAGGTTCAAGGCTGTTTTTATTGTCTCCATACAGAGAAAACTGTCTGAGACTAATGAAACTGCTGCATAAATGACAGACGTGTCACAAAACAGCGCTTTCTGTTGTCTAGTAACATCATTATATATTATTATTTATTTATTATATAAAGCCTCCCAGTATCTCCAGATACTCACCGGGCACGGTTGGTCACAGCGCGCCCCCTGCCAGCCAGCCGTGCAGGTGCAGGTTCCATCTGCAGGGCTACATTTTGCTCCATTGGCACAGTGACACGTGGCATTGCATCCCGGACCCCAGGTTCCCTCGGAGCAGGGGATGGAGCAGTCTGGTCCTCGCCAGCCTGTAGACCCACAATTAACTGTAAGTCTTTGTTTTCCTTTTGGCCAGTTTTTTCCAGTATATGATTGTCTTCATAATCTCCTCAGATTAATTGTGTTTGTTTATTCATTACCTTCTTTGCAGAAACAAGATCCATCAGTCGGTGAGCAGTCCACATAGTTTTTACAGGAGCACTCCAGGGAGCAGTTCTTGCCATAGATGCCACTTTTACAGGGATTTTCACAGTGAACACCCTGCAGTAACCCCCAAGGTTTATAGGTATAGAAAGTGAGTTATCTGTTTTGATCAAATTTTAAAGAACTGAACAAAGTCATTAATCAAGTCTACCACTGACCGTGAACCCGGGGGCGCAATTACATCGTCCTGTGGCCCCATCACACACGCCTCCATTAACACAAAGACACGGCTCCAGGCACCCATGACCATAGAAACCGTGAGCGCAGGTCTCATTGCAGTATAGTCCCGCCCATCCCGGTTGGCATGTGCACTCTCCTTTCATTGGATGGCAGCTGGACAATGTAAGAAGACATAAATATGAATGGAGCAGTGAGGAACAGAGGACTTAATGCCAAAGAAAACCAACAGTCAGTGCCGGTCTACATGTACTTCAGTGCTTGTCTTCAGTCTGCAGAGGGACATGTAACCACTTTAAACAAATTATTATCAATGCTGCCATTCTTGAAAGTCCTGAGACTGAGAATAATCTCAGCAGCTGACTTCAGGGTTGGTGGAGCCACTGCAACATAAGATGTTAATCAGGCTCAGTGATGCCCACAAAGGCCTGAGACATGAAAACACCTGTGGCTGTGGTCTGCTCACACATGTTCAGCTCAAAGCAGATCTTTAATTACATTTGGTGCTGCAACATTACGATACGATCAAATTTAACCTATATTTGGGAATTTCCAGGTAAGCCTAACTGGATGAAGAGTCCGGAATAGACAAGATTATTATAGGAGATTACTGTCATGGTCCTGGGTCGTTGATCTAGTGCTTTTTGTTTATGGACTTCTTGACTGATCATTATGGTGTTTCTAGAGTGACTCATATTTCCTAGTTTAGTTTTTCTTCCGCAGTGTTTCCTGTGTTTGCCAGTCTTGTTGTCATGACCCGTCCATTATAGTCTTCGTCTCTGTGTTCTGTCTTTAGCACACTCCTTAGTGTCTCTCTCCCTCTGTCTCTCTCTCGCCCTCTGTGTGTCCCTCTCCTATTGATTAAGCTGTCTTTGTCTGGGTCTCATGGTGAATGCCACTTCCTGTTTTATTTTGAAGCTACCTGGTCTCATGTGTGTTATGTTCAGTTTAGCTTCCCCTGTTCCATTAGTCAGATTTGTTCCTGCTGTGTTTCCACCTGTTGCCCATGCTCTTGTTATCCTGTGTATTTCAGTTTATGTCTGTTCCTCGTCACGTCGTCAGTCTTCATCCCCCCCCCGGTGCTGTGTGCTTCATGTTACCGAGCCAGGAGTTTATTGTTTTATACTTCTCAGCAATAAAGCTGATTAAGTTCATGTTTTGTCTCTGGAGTCCTGCATTTGGATCCAACCTCAGCTTACCACACAGCCAGATCTTGACAATTCTTAGATATCTCATTTGGCCTGGGAAAGCCACAGGAGCCCTCAGGAGGACTTGGAAAACATGGCTCAGGAAAAGACTTACAGTGGGTATAGTGAACAAACTACAATATATAACTAATAAAACTGTTTGTCCTCTAAAACCTATAAAGTTATTAAAAGTGAGAAAAAACACCCTTTGGTTAAACAGAACAGCACAACATAAAGTGTGGCACAAGTGTAGCCATGATATGTGAATTCAAATAACAAGAAAAAAAGACTCAACAGCAGCTCTTCATTTAATTTTTCAGTTCACAGTGCTTGAATCACTATTCAAAGCAGTAAATGAAGCTTTTGCCAGACTCATGCAAAAGCTGCTCTTACCTGAGTGTGTGTTTGTCCTGACAGAGACACGTGCGTTCACAGTGCATGCCATATATGCCGTCTGGGCACATCCTGTCCCTGCAGTGTGGACCCCGGAAACCCGGCTCGCACAGACAGGCTCCATCGATGTTGTAGCAGCGCGCGCCGTTAGCACAGTCGCACACACCTTTACAATCCTGCCCATAACTACCTGCAGCACACTCCTCCTTACACCTTAATGCAGGAAAACACGCAGACACAAAAACGCTGGGGCGATGGGATAAAACATACAACTGTGTGTTTGAGCACAGTATGCACAAACCAATTCTAAACGTTCTGCATTCCTGTGCCTCTGCTGTTTGGTTTTGCCTGAATTTTTGAGAAAAACATGCTCAAATTACTCCTGTTCACTGACAAGAAATCATAACCAGGCTGCCTTTTAATTTGAAGACAAAAAAATGGATGACAGTGCCAGAACATTTTAAAATGTTTTCTCCAGACGAAGGTTTCAATTGCAACGTTTTTCTCTGTCGCTGACTAATCCAAACATTAGAAGTGGCACCGGTATTCATAGTGGAGAGGCACCTGCACAGGAAAAGCAAGAAAAGGCAGAAACAACCACATGCTGTCCACAGATCCACTTTGACTTGCGTACCTGTGACCAGTGAAACCTTTAGCACACTGACACTGTCCAGTTTCAGCGTCACATTTTCCGTTGTTGTGGCAAACACACTCCTCCGTACAGTTTGGCCCAAACCTTCCTTCTGGACATCGCTCGGTACAGACTGGACCCTGAAAAGCAGAATGGAAAAATCATTAAGCACACAGAAAGACAAAAAAGACAAATGGTTATAGATGCATTATTGCAAAAATATGGAATAAAATGACACCAACTTGTGCACTCACTGAGAAAATAATGTGCTGTCAGATGGGCTTGCAATCAGAACAACATGTGCAAGTCATGCAAGTGCATCCTTTAAAAATGTCAGTGTTACAAAAAAGTGACTGTTTTTCCAGAATTTGAAGCCAGCTGGAACATGAAACACGAGCTAATTTAAAACCTGGCAACCTGCATGAGTAACAGAGAAGTGCAAACTAAAACCCTCAAAATATACCGTCCATCCAGGTGGGCAAGCGCAGATCCCTTTGCCTTTACAGATGCCACCATTCTGGCACGGGCATCGCGCCTGGCATTTCCTCCTACACGAGGTCTCACAGCTGGGGGGGAGAGAGAAGATGGCTTAATGTCTCCTGATTGTAATTGGCCACTTTTAGCCACAAAGACTGCATTTGTGCTCAGAAACCTGTGGTACTCATTTTCAGCTGCATTAAAAAAAATTTTTTAGAGCGGCGTGGAATAATACGCAGTTCAAAATCAACCGTATCAATCTTTAAACTTTCCAGTGTGATGTGTAAACTGGACTTGCAGACTCCATGAATGTGGAAAAACTGAGGTATACTTTTTTAAAACGGCAGCTAGTTTATTCATCCTTTTGAAAACCTACTGATGCTCAATAAATAAGAAATATTTTAACAAACTATAGTACAGGGGTGGCCAACCCCAGGCCTCGAGAGCCAGTCCTGCAGGTTTTAGATCTCACCCTGGGCCAACACAGCTGAATCACATGATTAGTTCATCACCAGGCCTCTGGAGAACTTCAAGACATGTTGAGGAGGTCATTTAACCATTTAAATCAGCTGTGTTGGATCAAGGGCACATCTAAAACCTGCAGGACTCCGGCTCTCTGCTATAGTAACGTCTGTCTTCTGGCAAACTTCTCTGGAAATGGGTTAAAGGGTGTCTTTCACTTGGACTTAGGGTTAGGGAGCTTTTTATCTTTAATCTTGGCAAATGATTTCAGAATTTGTCAACTCAAAGAAGAGAAACATTTTGCAGGCATGTTATTTATATTGTGGTTTCACTGATAGAATCACACAGTGGCTGCAGATTTGTCAGCTGCACATCCGTGATGTAGATCTGCCGTTCCTCTGCATCCCAAAGGTGCTCTATTAGATTCAGATTTGGGGGTCATTTGAACATTGTTATACTAAATAAAAACTGTTTAATATAACCCGAGCTTTGTTACATGGTGCATTATCCTGCCGGAAGCAGTCGTCAAAAGAAGGTTACACTGTGCTCATAAATATTAATGTATGCTCAGCTAGACTGTGGTGTTTACTTGATGCTCAGTCGGTACTAAAGGGCTCAAAGTGTGTCAAGAAAATATCCACCACATCATTACAAAATCAACAACAAGCCGAAACTTTGATCCAAAGCAAGACGGACCCGTGCTTTCATGTTGTTTACACCAGGTTCTGACCCTGCCATCCAAATGTCACAACATACAGTGAGACTAATCACACCAGGTAATATCTCCCAAACTGTTGTCATCTGATTTTTCTGGGTCAGTTTCCTGTTCTTAGCTGCCACCGAGTGGCATCCAGTGTGGTCTTCTGCTGCTGGAGCCAATCTGTTTCAAGGCTCGGCGTGTTGTGCATTCAGAGATGTTGTTCTGCATACTTTCATTGTAACAAGTGGTGAAAATACAGACAAACATAATAGATCAACTTCTGGACTGAATTTATTATGCAGCTTTTATGTCTGAAAGTAGCTGAATATGTAAAAAGAAGCTCGATGATCCAGCAGTTCCTCTTCCGGTAATGAAAGGAAGCGTCACAGCAGTTGGAAGGTGTCTTTAACCAATCACATTAGAGATTACAACCTGACAGCTGATACAAAAACGCTACAAATATACACAAACAATGACCCAGATTTATACCCTAACCATTGTTGCCAAGCCGCCTCTTTTATTTAGCTCAAAGTGGAGTGTTGTGCTTTCACATTGGCAGAATGAGCGTTTCCACTAATGTTAGTGGGGAAGTGTTGTTACTGCTTACTCATCCTCAGGGGCATCTAAAAAACAGGGTGTAACAGATGACTCATGGAGTACAGAGTAGACCATCGGGGTCTCTTTTCCATCTTCAAATTAACTTGCGGAAACAAATAAAGAGAAACGGATC
>VOQK01028957.1:6314-43327 GCA_015052645.1 Benitochromis conjunctus | reverse complement strand
GAAACGGATCAGCAAAGAGGAAGATTAGGGAATGACATACCTCCGGAGAACATTCAGATAATTAAGTAGGGTCTAATCAAGTGCTGTATTAAATGTCTCCCAAAAGAAATAACTAACAAAGTACAATATTCTAAAAACGGCTCCTAATGAAAAGGAAAATACACTGTTGATGTTTAGCAAGAGTGACTCGTGGAAGGCTGCTAAAATATCCAAACTGTTAGATGGATTGTGATCTAATTTTATACAGGCACTCATGGCTTCCCGATCCTAAATTCATCCCACCGCACCTCAAAGAACACAGTAAAGCACCCAAAGCAGTGCTGCAATCCACGGAGACTCCACTCCATAATAAACGGGACCCGAAGAATCTGCTGCCAACGTCTCACACAGGTCCATGCCCTGAGGGGTCGGAACTATTTTGGCCGCATGAAAGGTGGTTTTAATTTTGTGGCTAACTGGTGTGCATCTCTTCAACATTTCTAATTAGTGTGTCAGGCATCATTCTGTTTTGATTAACTTCTTGGTTACCACTAACAGAACTGCTAACAAGGTATCAATCTTCAAGCTGTATATTCTCTTGCATCCGATAGCCTAAATATAGTCGCACAAATGTCTAGTGTGATCTTACTTTTTCTCACCAGACAGCTTTCAGCACGTTAGGATGAATATCTGCTCTGACTCTTAGGAGTAACCAAGAATCTGACCATATTTTTCCATCAGAATTTCTGAGCCTGGAGCTGAAAGTCCAGTTTTGTACCGTACATTCCTAATAATCAACTACTAACATTTCTTCTAGTGTCACCACAAGGTTACTCACAGACTTTAAATGTGCTTCCAGTATTTATTCCCCAAGCTGAAATGTGAAATAACTGCCTACCCTTCTATTTTTCATCCAGCACCATCATGGGGCCACAATTCATGTGATAGTTGGTATATATATATATATATATGTATATATATATATGTATAGAGACTCGACTGCTAAGAAAATGTTAGCATTAACAGATTAAGGAAAGCTGGTAAATATGCTTAATGTCATTTTATCATCATCGTGCTTGCACAGCTGTAGTTTCTGTGAGGCAGATGGTTCATTTTGCATCTTTCATGCAAATCTTGCCCAAGAGTCTGATTTTGAAGGAAACTGAAAAGTAAATTCTTCATAGAGAAGCACTGCCAATGTTTGTCTGTAAATTTTTATCACTTTTTAAAGTCAGTGTTGGATTTTAGGAATAAGATATGCTAAGCTGTTTTGTTTGTTTGCACTTACTAAGTCCCTGTGAATCCATCTCGACAAATGCACTCTCCTGTTGCTCTATCACAGGATCCTCCAGTCGCACACTTGCACCTCTGCAGACAGCGCTTTCCAAACGTGCCTGCTGGACACGATTCTTCACAGTAGCGCCCATTGAACCCCGGAGGACAGCGGCATGTTCCCTTCACAGGGTCGCAGAGAGCGCTGTTCTCACACTTGCACTGCTGCTTGCAGTTCGCTCCCCAGTGTTTGTCGTCACAGTCTGAAAGGTCAAAGGGCAAACTCAATCTCAGTATACCGAATCATGTAATGAGTAGCCTTTTCCAACATTTTTATATATCTTTTGATGTTGTTTCAAACTTAAAGAGTTAGTTTGTATATAGATATATGCCGCAGTCATGGTACTGGCTTGCTCAGATCATACCCTTCAAATCTCATATGCGGCACATGTAACCTGTTTCAGCCTGCTGCACAGCTTCTCCTTGTAATTGCCTGTCTGACTTAATGTCACGTCTGCTGCCAGGCATGCTCTGTTATCTACTGGGGGTCTTGTTGCAGCTCTCCACATTAAGAGACAACAGCTTGTGTGCTGGTAGTCCATAGCTTTTCAATGGCTTTTGACTGCAACCAGGGGGTAGTATCGAAATAAATGCAGGAGCCTGCAATGTGAGCTCCTCTTCTTTGTGTGTGTGCTGCTGTTGGCGTTTAGCTTCGTCCCACTCTGGGGAATATAAAACGATCTCATTTGCTGCGGAGTGAAGCCAAGTGTTAAAAACTTTGCTTTTTTGATCCTTGATGTTTATTTGCTTTGATGCTTCATCTTTGTTCCCCTTTTCAAGCCAACTTTTCAAGCAGTGAGCATTTGACCCACCATAACTCTCTCACCATCAGTGTATGCATGGTTGGCTTTTTTAGGACTTGGAGCTTGTTAGGACTTTTTAGGACAAGCTCGTCTCTTTAGCATTTGCATGGGTTGAAGTCCCACAATCCCTTTGTGTAGACAAAGATGCAGGACCATAAATGGTGCATTAAGGGATGTTCAGAAAGGAGAAGACTAGCAACTGTTCAATGACCACAGACCCTGGAATGTCATTGAAATTCACCAATTTGCAGGGATGAGTCAGAGTAACACTGACCAATGAGAAGAGAGCACTCCCCGAAACATGTTCTTCTCAACTTTGTGGGAAGCGATTGAAGCGACTGCCATGGCTGACTGACATGTGATGAGGTGAGAAATACAAGCACAACATACATAATGAGCGATGCTAAGTGAAACAAGCGAATCACTTCATGTGTGGATGAGACTTTAGGAAGAACTGGCAGGCTGCAGAGCAGAGCCACGCGGCCAGATCACAGCAGATGGAAACGATGATCTTCTTTCAGCTGAAGTGGTCCTGATTGATCTCAGTTAAAAAAGGATTCATCAAAAACGTCTTTCCAAAAATCAAACTGAGCATGTGTTTCTACAGGACGTCGCATTACTCTGTTTATTCTGAAAAAGTTGTTCTTTTGTTTTTTTCCACAACCCCTCTGACCGCTCGTCACACGACTCCACACACGACTCCACACACGACTCCACACACGACTCCACACACGACTCCACACACGACTCCACACACTCACACGACGGAGCTTCTCACTTTCATTGCCCACATTTTCCAACGATTTAAACCAGTCGTTTTCCAGTAAAACCTCCTGCTTCTCTAAACAGTGAGTCAAAGCTACTCTGCAATGCTGGAAATGAAATAAAAACACTGAGTCAAAATAAAATTACACATGATTATTGAAACTTGCATACGGTGCAAGTATGATGATTGTGTGTCCGTTCTGTTTCTCCTAATTGATTTTCCTCCCCACACGCTGTTATGTACTCTCAAATATATGATGTCATGGGAAACAAACAGAAACAAATGTGATTAGATTCTGTGCCCTGCACAACAACAGGAGAGGGAGTGTCTGCTGCCATTCTTCCTCATCCAAATCTATCCCTTTAGCTTGCAAGTGTTACGTTACTGGCAGATAATTAGAAATTTGGCAGGGAGATCTGCACGGAGACGTTTTTAATGGAAAATAATGCCGAAGCCTGCTGATTGGCTCTGCGAGGCTAGCACGCAGAGGAGATTCACACAGGGTTTGGATTTCAGTGCATGATGAAGAGATCTTAGCCCACGGAGAGAACCCAGATTGGTCATGGGCGCATTCTTAAAATTTCTCATCAATTACCTCGACTATCTTGGACATTGGAGAAAACGTGATATCCAATAACACTGACGTAACTGATGGATGGGAGTCAGTTATCTTCTCCCGAGCTAAAAGTGTTTCCAACAATTTCACGCTGGCCTGCAGTGAATCATCCTCTGCTCTGTGAGCTTCACGTCATACGTGTCTCACCCCCACCTTTGTGTTGAACATGTGCCCGAGCAGGGCTTAGAAAAATACAAGGAACTGCATTGACAGTTACTCTCAGCATGCACGGCCAAATTTGGCGTGGAGCACATCGCGCTGCCACACACTGTAGTGTTTATTGCACTTCCTCGAAGCCTCTTTTGTTTAAAAGAACCATAAGTTCACTTGTTCTCTGTGCGGGCACCGGAGAAGGCAGTGTGTCACGGAGAGTAATGAGAAACTCAGCTGGAGCAGCGATTATGTTTACACAGACATTCTCCAGGGCATCGGGGCAGATTCACTGAAGGCTCTGAGAGCTGACTGCTGATACAGCCACACAGTCAGTGAGTGAGTGGATGACATTTACCAGACTGCATGCTAACAGTCAATTCAATTCAATTCAATTTTATTTATATAGCGCCAAATCACAACAACAGTCGCCTCAAGGCGCTTTACATTGTAAGGTAGACCCTACAGTAATAGGGAAGCTATAATCCCATTTTTATTAGTCTTACTGTGGAAATTGATTTTCAAGATTGTACATTTTAAAAAAGGATAAGTAATCTGGATATATGTGAATTTAAATGTTCCATAGAATAAGTATAATTCACTTTTGCCATTCTTGTTAACTGGGCTTTGAAGGTCAGATATGCCCAATTTATTCTTCATATAGCTGCATAAGAATTCTTCCAACAATGTCCACAATTCAATTATTATTGATTCGGGGATCAAACATGCTGTGGTCTACTGCATTTTTGATAGTGCTGCTACTGTACATCAGCAGCATTCTCACAAAGAAAATGTCTTCAGTGGAGACAAAATGTTTCATCTCTGTGCATCTTTGTGTTTGTTTTTACTGCAGAAACCAGCCTGTAGGACCTCTTTCTGAGTTCTTGCCATTAGAGAAAACAAGCATAGTCACCATTTAAGGCATGTCTGAGCTTCGGCCAAAACTGCGGAGCCTTGCTCAACACTGATTATGAGAAAGCTTTCTTTCACGCGCTCACATCCTCCTCATGTTGCTCGCATGAATGCAGTCGCATTGGAAACCCAGTACTGCTTAAATCAAGTTATGAAAACCTATTTTCACATCTTAACATTAGTTGCTATGACTTTGCTCACTTGTCTCTGAACCCTTCAGCTCCAGCTGCCGACATACAGCACCTGTAAGCCTGTCCTCCATTTTTGATCGTTCGTGCCGTCCTAGCTGAAGGGTTTTCAGGACATAGCATGTAGCAAATGTTTCGCTCATGTTGACATATGTTAATTTGCGCAAATGTGGATTTGCCCAGCTTCTGTGTAATCACAGCATGTGAAAATGTTTCTTTGCTCTGGTGTGAAAGAACAATAAGTGCAGGCTGCTGTAATATCAAACACTGCCATCAACAACCTAAAATTTGCCAAATACAGTAGTTGGATGTTATAATCGGCAGTACAGCCTATTAAATTGTTTCCCTTGTTTTAAACGGACCTGAACAGTCAAAGCTGTTGCAGTATTGCTCCATCACATCATGAGACACGTGATTTCAGTGGAAACAGAAGAGCCAAAGGGCCAAACACGGCTCCATTACTCTAAATGTTCGCACCACCAAGTCTCTCTGAAACCTGCTGTGGAAAGGCGGCCAATAAAGTTATCCAAAACATGATTGTGTATGTCCTAAAACACATCATGACTACTAAGAAAGTATGCTTGGATATCAATGATTTAGATTTATGTGTGGTAATTTTGCAACTGCAGATATCCACAACTGGATATTTGCTGACAACAGTTTGCAGTAGTACTGTGGATGGGAATCAAGCACTGCTTCCAGTTGGGAACCAGTTCTCGATTTCCATGAGAATTACATGACTCCAAGACTATCACTTCCTTTTATCAGAGCTGGCATCGTTTTCCAACAGCTGCACATTGCAAAACAATGACTTCAAACTAATGGCAGTCGAGCTTCTGCTTACCTGATTCACATGGAAGCATTTTTATACTCTCTCTACTCTGTGTTAGGAGTTTGAGAGTTAGTAGGCAAATATGATAATGAATCAATAGAAGGACCAAGCCATAATATGACATACAACAAGAACCAGTTGCTATCAAACAAATCTTATCATCACTCCCACATTGGAGATGTGATTTCTGAGCATCCAGCTGGCTGAGTCCTTCATCAGTCAATTATTCACATCTGTTTGTTTGCACGTACTTTAGCCAGCGTATGTTCAGCGCTGATTTAATCATTATAATACAGAGTCAAAATTGCCCAAACGTTGATGTCAAGGGAGCTTTTAAGCCCCATTTTCCATTCTAAGTGTTTGCATCTGTGAAAGTCCTTCATTAACCTGCCCTGTGCCTGATGTGTTATCACAATAACACATGCAGAAATGATGGCCTTCAATTTTGAACTATGAAATATCTGAGAAACATATTTTCTAAACTTTGATTAGAGAAATTTATCCTACAGAATAAAAGTGTGGGGGGGGGGGAGGCTGGGATGAAGGTGGTCTGGAGGGGAGCTGGTAAAGGTGGTTCAGTTTAAATATTTAGGATCAACCACCCAAAGAGAGAGCTGAAGAAGAGAGTGCAAGCAGGTGAGTGACCAGGATGGACAAGATTATAAATGACCGATATTAGACAACCAAGGCTCAGATAGTTTGAACACGTGCAGAGGAGAGATAGTGGATATACTGGACAAAGCATAACAAAGAGAGCTTCCAGGCAGGAGGAAAAAAGGAAGACTACAGATTCATGGATGTAGTGAAGAAGCTGTGTATAAAAACATTGATAAAAAACATCCGATCCCTTGATGCAAACCTGTGTATGTACGGCACTAAATATTGTATATATTATATATATACAATAGTATATATAATATCTTGTAGAAAATAATTTCTAAATACATTTAAAATAAAACTCCTCCTCCCTTCTGACTTGAAGATATGACCATGTACCCACAGGACGAGTCATTCATTTGACCACTACGGTGATCCAAACTGGAGTCTGCATTACTGCATGCAAGTAAAGCCACTAACTGCTGCACGCTTCAGAGCTGGCATGTCTTCAGTGTCCTTTATGAAGACTGCAGACAGACGTGATGGGAACATTCTTCCTTTTCCCATGTGTATTGTCCAAGCAGTGCCTTGGATTTCGCTTGCATCCAAAGTCCACATAATCTCCTGAACACCTAGCAAGCAGCACTCACTGGTGATTTTTGTAATTCACCCTTCAGGGTCCCTGAAAAACCTGCTTTTGGAGGTAGGAAACATGTCCGTGAGGATTACTGGAGGCTTCACTGCCTCTGTGTCCATTTCATCCCAACACCCTCAAGTTTAGCCAGCTCTCTTCTAACTCTAGTCTCTATATTCATGAGCAAACAGAATGAAGAGTTTTCAGTATGAAAACATTAGGCCCCTCTCCTCTTTCCCACAGCTAACTAGCTCAACACACAGGCATCCAGGAAGTGTGGGGTCATATTCTGCCAAAACAGACTCCATTATAGGAGCCAAGAAGAAAAAGGAGTGGAAGAGGAGCAAAGAAAGGAAAAAACTTTAAAGTGTGGGTTAGGGTAGCAGGGAAGTGTAAGAAGAGACAGAGAGAAGTGAGCCACGCAAAAGAAAGAGAGCGGGGTAACATTTTCCATTTCCTCTTCCCATCATCCCGCTGTCAAGGCATCAACCGCTACCCGCTAAAGCTAATTCCTCCTCTCTGCACAGGAGTGGGGGAAACAGAAGAGGGGGGCTGTGTACTGTTGACCCAGCTGAGTGCGATGAAATGGGGCTGAATATAGTGGAAAACAGGGGGAACAGGAGCCCCTTAAAAATGCAGTTCTGGGTTCACACTCCACTGTTTGGATGATCAAACTGAAAAAGATTTCAAAAAAGACAAACAGGGCTAGATTCACGGCTCTCAGCGGTTATATAACTATTTCTGCTGACTTCAGCTCTGTAACAGGAGCCAAAATGTGCAGCAGGATCAGCCTTAACTCTTCTTTATGGACTCCTTTCTGTGCATGAAGCAGTACTTAACTCGTAGCTTACCACTTCTGCACTGCTCTTGTTTGGAGTGTGAGTTTGTAGGAAGTGATTGTTTTTTATTTTGACAGCACATGTCAGCTTTTTTAAGAAAAGCTGATATGACATTGTGAATATCACTATTCTTCTTTTTGTCAGTAACCGTGAATGAACGTTGGAGGTTCAGCTCAGGGTCCTTGTGGACTAGTAAACTGGTTTCTGGACTGAGGCTGATATAAATGAGTCACTGCTGTGCATGCGGTAATGCTCCCTTGCTGTTTCCATTGGAGAGGCTTGAGTGTGTGATGGAGAGGTGTATGTGAAGATCAGCCACTTGACCAAAAGGACATTGCTCATTTCCTGTTGTGTATGTGAAGTGTATTTTGTCTGTGGACCTGAAGGGAAGGGGAAAGAGAGGAAAGCAGCAGGAGAAAAAGCAAATGAGAGAAGAGACGAGTGAGTGAGGAAATGTCTGTAAGCGAGGGGAAGGCTGATTCATACCGCTGGAACAGTCGTCGCCTCGCCAGCCTCCCTCGCACTGGCAGCGATCTGGAGCGACACACCGGCCGTGCACACACTCCTTAGTGCAGCGAGCTGTTGGTGAGAAGAAACAGAATTAGAAACAGATTTGTGGAGAAGGGTCAGGGTTGTAAAAAAAGCTTTAATGTTTACGTTATCTCAAGCTTTTGGACAGAAAATTGGATAATGTCACAAAATCACAGTAGCTTTTTATTTAACCAGGTTCCACTGAGGCTGGTGACCTCTTTTTCCAGAGAGACCCGCCAAGCGTTTTCAATCAGAACGAGCCAACATCAGGCACGCAAATGAAACTGTTGTAAAAACCAGGTTACGAAGTAAGAAAACGAAAACTTACTAAAAGACAGGGGTGTGTATGAAAACTGGACATGGACAGGCTTTAAAAAGCAAAGCATAAACCTGCATCTCAGACTGCCCGTGTTTCCAAGCATTTCTAAAAGTGGAATGGGAGGCAGAGCACTCAGCTATCAGCTCCAGGTTTGGTTTCAGGAGACGAACGCTGAGAGAGTCTGCTCCTAAAGAATAGCCTTCAAACTTTGCATGTTTGATAAAGCTTATAGTTGGATATAATGATCCTAGACCATGGTGCCATCCATTCAGCCATGCCCGGTGACTTCCCACGATGCATCATTCTCCACTCCCCTATTTCAATCCCCATTTGTTTATATTACCACTACTGGATATCATCAGATTTTACCTTCTGCCCATCGTGTGTTTTGTCTTGTCTCTTTATGTCAACCAGTGGTGGAAGATGGCTGCCCCTCCCTGAGCATGATTCTGCTGGAAGTCTCTTCCTGCTAAGAGGGAGTTCTTCTTTCCCACAGTGTCCAAGTGTTGCACTGTGAAACTGTCTGATTGTTGGGGTTTTCTTTCTAATACTTTTGGAGCTTTACCTTACACTATACAGCACCTTGAGGTGACCATTGTTGTGAACTGGCTTTATATGAATAAAACTAAATTGAACTGAACTGAAGGTTTGGTGTTTCTTTTGAAAATGATGGTCCTGCAAATCATAGCTTAACTGCCTTACTTTGATGTAGCACAGAAGCATCCTTGGTTTATTAGTGTAAACTTCTTCCTTCTCCTTTTCAAGCATAAACATTGTGTAGACAGAGATATTCATGAAAACTTGATGCTTTTAAGTTTTTCTTTTCTCTTGTTATTTTAGTTATATTTACATAGTCAAAATAAAAATTATTCTATCTATGTACTCCATCCTTCGTTATCATACTTGGTTTTAATAAACCGAGACCGTGTTGATCAAAGTGTCGAGTCCATTAAACAGAGTGTGATGTTGCATTACCTATGTCCATCTTTTATATACAGTCCAGACTAAAAGAATACTGTGATTTAGTCTTATGTTAGTTAAGCCTTGTACCTAAAGGATACCACATATTTAACTCAGATTGTTTCTGCAAACTCATATTGGTTGCAGTAGCAAACATACTGTTTTCTCTTCATACGCTGGAACAGGCAGTGGGAGATGTGGCTTGGGAGATTATGATTGGAAGATGATCTCTATGAAATCACTCCGAAGATATGAGGGTAGTTTGTCCAGCATGGCCTCGTAAATAAAAACATACCCATGACTCAAGAGCGAGAGGGCCAGCCAACAGCAGACTACAGGAGACGGCGAAGAGTTATTGGTGAAAAAATTAGACTTGACGCGCTGTGACGAGTCCCGTTTACAGAGATGTGGTAGTGATATGTTGGTGAATAACACGTCGTCGTAATCAGTGGCAGCGACCAGCTTTGACAAACTCACTTTCACTCAAATCATTTTGACTGAGAGTCACTGTCTGCCACTGAAAACCCGGACTGCAAGAACAAAACAATGAATCTGCAGATTATTTTCTGGATCAGTGCGTAAAAGTCTGTGAAATCTCTTTAAAGTAAAGCAGAGAAATAACAGACGACTCTTCAGAGGTCTTCTTCTGTGCAGTTCCAAAGATATTCAGTTTGCAATGATACAAAACAGAAGTGCAACAAATCATCACAAAAAACGACAAATGGATTTTCTACTGCTTGGATCATTGATTGATTAATCTTTGCAGCTGAGCTTTTCTCCGTTTCCATTTTTTGTAAGAGCCCAGAGTTACTAATTATGCTTCATGTCTGCCTGATTTTGTTCTTTCAAAATGTTTTTTTTAAATCGTTGAATGCCACGAAATTGATTTCAAAGCGACAAAACTGAGTTGTTTATACAATCGAAATGTATTCAACTGTATTCTTTCCCTGTAAATGTAGTCCACCCGTCGTGAGCGGCTCATGAGCTGCCAGCTCGACAGCTGGGCTCAACCATGCAATTGAAAGCTCCAGTGTTAAGATGCCATTCAGACTGTCAAGGAGCTTCCTTGTAAAAAGAGTCTCTCAGTTGTGCGCAAGCCAACATCATAAACGGCTCTGCTGTTAATTAAGTGAATTCAAACATGCATTTATGACTGGAGTCTACAAATCTCTTTAATTTTTTTGTTACAAAAGCGTTTTCTCTGCTGACAGCAACGTGCTGCGCGTGCACATGTTTTTCTTTCAATTCAAACTCAATAAACAGTAATTTTACCGATTACTTTTTCCCCTTTAATTGAAGGCGTGTGGATACTGGGGGAGGGAAACTTGGGGCTCTAACATGTCATCAAACGAACAAGGTAAACATAATTACAGGTAATTATATGTATTCAGAAAAAAACACTACATTGTAGAGAAACTGGGTTCGGGGATATTTCAATTACAAAGCTCAAAACACGCTCATCTGGTTCCCTTCTGGCCTTTCTCGTGTCAGTCATGAAAATCAGAGGCTTGTGCTAAAGGTGGCACACAATGGGCAACCCTAAATGCACATCATCTCCGCTGGGCGACAAGCATTCGCCTACAAAATGTCAGCTTTTCATGCACAAAGCACGCAAGCCTTCTTATTATCATTCTTTACGTCTAAGATCACCCAGTGATGTATGGGAAGGTTCCTCAAACCATGCAGGCTCACGTGTGGTTTCACGTTATTTATATCCGTCGCCGCTGTTTGTAAGCAATAACAGAGTGTCAGTGCACCGCTGACAGCCGCAACAGTTTCAACCTATGCCACTACAGTGATCGGCCACAATATTTAAAGCAGCCAAGAAGAGCCTAGCAGCCATGTGGAGAGAGACACAAAGTGGGCAAGTTCCAGATTAAAGCGGCGTCATGTTTCAGGCAAGTGATTGAAGCAAATACCAACGGCACTGAAGAAACTGTCGACTGTTGTAAATACACTACAGCGTCACCTTCTGCACCAGATATCAGTTGGTTACTAACTAACAAGATGATGCACAATGCGTGAATTCTTTGCAGATCAGGGTTTATATGTGCATGTATTTACTGCATTAGAATACTTCTTAATAAACAAGTACTATAATCTTACATAGTATTTACTCATGTTTTCGATTCAGTGTGTTTCATGCATTAACTACATGTGTGGTTGGATACCATGGATACCAAAAAGCTGACATACTGATATAATACTGATGCCCTTTGCCAGAGTCTGGACTGACAGACAGATGTCCTTGTATGATGATAGTTGGGTGTCTTCATCGGTGGACAAAAATTTCTAGTAATACACTCAAATAAATATTCCTGCCCAAAAGGCCGACTTAAACTAATTGGATTATATGTCAATTTTTCAATTTTGTTACATAAGTACAATGTAAAATGTTAAATTTAATGGAATCTGGTCAAATTAACTTTACTTGATTTGTACACATTCAAATCACATTTTTATTTTTAATACATTTCAGTTCCACTTCACTCACAATTATTGCTTTGTGTCCATGAGGACAGAGAATAATCGTTTCGAGTGTGTCGTGAACAACTTTTATATTATTAAAAAGTCCTTTTTATATAAACGGACAAATTCAGACTCACCGCGTTTGTGTGAAAAAACAGAGCTGATAACTTCAAACTTTCATCTACCGAGTCTGATTTCCACAACTGGGCTTAATATTGTGTAAGTCTCCCTTGTACCAACAAAACCACTCTGACCCTTCAGGGCATGGACGGTGGATTTCTGAGTCCTGTGGCTTGCATTGTGAAGCCTCAGAAAATGGGCTTTGTACCAGTTTATCCCTGGGATGCTCAGTCAGATAGGGATCTTGAGAGGTTGGAGGTAGGTTCAGCATATTGGGATCTTTGTCATGCTCCTCAAGCTGGTTCTGAGCATTTTACATTATCGTTGGGCAAACTGTCCTGGTGGGAGGGGCTGCTGTGGGTGATGAGTGTGTTAGGCGTGTCATACAGTTTAGGTGTACACACCCCTTGAGTAACATCTTCATGAATGAGAAGAACCATATCCTTTAGCAGAACAGTCGATAATGACAAGATTATGAGTGCCATGCATACTTTACCTGTCAAATTATGATGGCATTTAAAACAGCACCAAATACTTCCACGTATAATTAAGTTGGGGTCAATTAGATCTACAGCAATTATAAGAGCAATGTCATTATACGATACCTGAAGCACAAATCAAATCCATGTGGAGGAAAGCTGGTAATTTTTAATTAAAACGAAGCTGTAAAAACAGATTGGTAAAATTGCTTTACTACTCTATAATCTAATGTTTAAAATGAATCTATTATACTCATTTACAGCATCGTATTTTTACTCTCTGACTCTTTGTATGATTCATTTTTCATTCATTTTTAATATGTCTTGGTGCAGCCCGTCAGTTCATCCTCTACCTGAAACAAGCTGTTTTAGCTCCTCCTACTTTAAGGCCACGCTCACTAGAGTAGAGAGAAATGTCTGAAATGAATGATGAAGCAGTCTGAAGCCTGAGCGCTTAACTCGCTTTACATACACTGACCTCATTATTTGAAACTTTGGCTGTTTTTAATGTAAATGACAGAAAATATAAAAGTATGGAGTATAATCGACCGATTTTACCCCTGACAGTAACTTCTCGTGTTATAGAATGCTTTCTTAATAAAAAAAATGAGCTTACATACGTTATTTTCTTGCATCATGACACATGAAAGCAAACTGACCAACTGCTGAATTCATAGAAATGATGACATTTATACGAAGCAGGTTTTGCTTTGAGCTGCAGAGGCAGCAGTGCCACGTCTGAACTCCACAGAAGCTTCACTGTTATAACAGAAGTTTCTAAAATGATGTGAAATCTTGGAATGAAAACACATCAAATATATTTTTCTGAAAAATTCCAGCAATTACCGCCAGCAGGATGAGAAGCTCCAGTGGGCAATGAACCTACAATTTTGGTTATTCGTGTGCCACGTGCTGCTCATACTAACGATGCACACTGGATGGAAAAAGAGGAAATAAACGAGGTGCACAAATGTGCTTGCAAACTAATCGGTATGTTGGTATTGATTGACCTGATTGATGTTTTTGACGTATAAGCCAGTGTCATTATGCAGTTCTTTATGTACTGTTCATTTCAATTACACATTACATTAAATATTAGCATTTTGGCTGCTTCCATGTCAGTTTTTTTAAGACAAAAGTGAACATATTTGGATGAGAGGACAGTGATCATGAAATGCACAGACACTTATCTTCTCCCTGACCCGGTTCAGTGACTTGAATCTGAAGAGGAGACCTTGCAGGGTACTGGCTCAAGCCCGAGTTATACAACCAATAATACAGTATTTATGATGATGGGGTTGGGCAGGGGGTGCTACTGTTTTTAATACACATGATTGTTAATGTTAAGTTTTAAGGTCAACGGCATTGACCTGTTTTTGAAACCAGTCACAAGTGGCCATAAGAGGAACTGCAGTTGTTGCTGGCGAGCTGTCTGGTGAGGTTCTCTGCACAGCGTTCGCCGTATTCCTGTTTTTTTAATAGAATTGCAATAGAATACATTTACATAGAATTATGTAATAAATGTCTGTCTATGACGCAGCCTTGTATTTTTATCAGTCTGTTGCGAGACACTAACTAGAAGATAACTGTGCCTGTGCATCGCACCTGTTCCATTTATGAATGTAACTGGAGTGGAGTAACTTTAAACTCCACTGTCTTGTTACATGAAACCAGTGAGTAGCATCGCTGTGGCTGTACATCTTTTGTATAAGCAAAAAGATAACAGTCTAATCATTACTCACATTTATGTTGTTTCATTGTTGCAGTGAGAACTTTAATGTCGGGTTTGGTCTCTGCTAAAAGTCCTCCAGAGCGATCCTGCTGTCTGTCTCAGTAACATGACACGGATGCATGAGTGGGAGCGCAGAGTGCAAAGGTTTCCACAGCTACTTACGGACACATTTGCCTCGACTCTCGTAGTAGCCCGGACAGCACTGGTATCTCTTGCGGTGATCAGTCTTCACCGCCTGCCTGTAGGCTGTTTTGTAGGTGATCCTGAAAGAGTAACATGGGGCGCACATTATGTTTTGACTCTCCGCTGGCAGGAAGAGGAAGTCAGGAAGGAAGTGAGTCGTTCTGCTTCTGCTACCTGTGGCGCATGCATCTGTTGGACGTCCGTGGGTCCGAGCAGGGCTCCTCTGCCACTTGGTCATAAGGATGCAAGTAGGACTCCTTTACTGAGGTGGTGAAGCTGAAAGGCAGAACAGCAGAAACAGTGTAAATACTTCTCCCATTTACAGGAGATGGAAAATTTGATGATTTTTTTATGAGTGGCAGCGCTGTTCGTCGTCATCATCGGTCCCGTCTGGATGATCTAAACAGCTATTAGATGCACTTTTTCACAGAGTCTGTGAGAAAGATGGAATCGACAGAATTGAAGCGCACACCCTGGGTGTAGATGACAACAACAAACCTCGATGCTGTTGTACATTTCTGCCACGCTGTGGCTTCAGTTTAGTAAAGAGGGAGGAAGAGGTGACATGTCATGTATCTGTGTTACTGTAAGTTCTCTGAGTGCGCTCTGTTTGCTTGCATTTTGTTCACTTTATTGTGCCCTGTTTGGTCTGTTAGTCACCCAAATAGTTTTATCCTAAACACAAACTAGTAAAGCAATAAATGTGACTGCTGAAATTTAGTTAGACAGTTGACTTTGAGCCTCCACAGAGGAGGTACCATAAATAACACCAGTGTTCTTTTTCTCTTAATGGTTTATTGAGCTCTTTATGATCTGACCCCTTTAACTTTTTTAATTCAGTAAAATGCACTTTTTCATGCAGTGTGTGAGAAACTGTGATTAAGTTGGTATCGTAACAGTGACAGTTGTTTGTCTGTGAGAGTGAAGCAGGCCTCACCTCTCCCACGTGCTGCACACATTGGGGTCTCGTGGGTCCAGGGAGCAGCTCAGTCCTATCAGGATGCTAAAAAGCAGCAGGACGGCAGAGCTCTGCAGGGTCGGCATGATCCTGAAGGGAAGGAGAAGCACAGAGCTTTAGAGTGGACTGTAAAAACCTCAGCAGTTCACAGGAGCAAAACACATCCCTGTTAACATACAAAGTACATGTGACTGGCTGATGGAGTAAGCAACAGTGACAAATGTGAGCTTTAAACTCTTCTGTTCAATGACACTGTGGAAAATATCCTACCGCTGGAGCTATTATTTTGCTATTATTAACATTTCACAGTTTCGAGGATGGAAAGATTCATTGAAAAAGTAAAAGACTTCATTAAAGCTCAGCAAAGGTGAGGCAAAGTGCCAGACTCGAGCGTAACGCTGCCTGCAGAGCTCCACGCCGTCTCAGCCGAGAGCATAAAACACAGGCATCGGGAGACACCGTGACAGCAGACACGGTGGCTGGGTAGGGTTAGAGCATTAGGAGGAAAGAAAATGAGACAGAAAGAAGGATCACAGTCAAGAAATGTGAGTCCTAACTTCATCCTGACCCCTATCAATCAGTGCTGCCGCGAAGCCTCCACGCTCCTGCGCTGTCCCCTCCACGCTCCAGCGGCATCTGGATCCGATCAGAGAATCAGCCCGAGAGAGCGCCTCGGCTCGGGGGACCGTATCGGGCTCTCAAGGAGCCAAAGGGAGAAGATTTCTCCGCTAAAAATATCCAGCACGACTGAACACAAGTTCACTGTGTGAGCCTTCTGGTGAAAGTATCGTGGGAATATAGCGAAACAAGGACATCATGTTGCCATCGGCTCACTAAGTCCAGTCCTCACTGTTTTCTCAACAATTCCCCTCTGACAGAGTTTTGGTCGCAGCTTCTCATATCAGCTGCACATGACCGTCGAAAGCTCTCTGATGTGTTGAGACTGTGACCCTCCAACCCCAGACTGGAGTATTTTCAGTCAAGCGGCTCATGTAGAAACATTTCAGATCTCTGACGAGTGAAAAGAAGTTTCTTTCCCAGATTCTTAGTGGACAAAATCTCTTCATTGTCTTTTGTGATTAGACCACCTGTAGGACCTGCACTACACACTGTACACTACAAGTCACCAAAGCTGCGAAAGTGAATCCATGTTCTCCAAGAGCATGGGTGTATCCATACATGTAAGTTTCATAATCCACTCAGGCCTCTCTGCAACCTTAAACCTGAGAACTTGGAGGCGGTCCACACAGCGAGCGCAGAGCGTGATGTTCCTTTTCATGCATGTTGCAGTATGTTTTCCACATCCTCAGTCCTGTTCTGGATTGCTCACACTGTTCTTGCCATCACTCTCACGTGTTGTATATAGTCTGCAAAACCCCTTGAAATCCTGAGGGAGTCGTGCATCTTTGTTTAACGTTTCATGACAAGAAGCTGAACTTGGTGGAGAGCATGACCACCAATGACTTTGGCAGAGCACACTTTAGTCATTTTTCCTACGGGAACCGTGAATTCCCATCCAGAATTTTATGAACGTTGTGTCACATCAACATTTGTTCTTAAGAGCTGTCGCATGAAGTGCGTCACAGCACTGTAACCATTTATCGTTGCTTGTTTCGGCACATTGGACTGAAACTATCGCCCCTTCAGTGCTGGCATAAGAATAAAAAATGACCAAAAAAAGTGACTGTGGGGCTCTTTTTTCCCCCCAAAGTTTTCATAGCACCATCACCACCACCTTAAACACCTGCTGCAGCATCTCTCTGCTATTTGGGCATCTCTGTGCTCACGCACTTGGTCCTCTATTAAATGCAGGTACAGGTCGACCTGCCTGGGAATGCCAGCTCTTTCAGCTAACAAAACTCCTGAGTTGTACAACAAAGCGTACTCACGCACTGCACTGGTGACTATAAAGTGTTAAAGCTACGATTCTACCTTAACATAAAATATACTGTAGATGTCCACTGTGCAACCACAATCAGTTTAGCCCCATCTGCTTCATTTATGACAAACCTCAAATTTAGTCAGTAACAACTTGAAGGCCAGAGTAGACAGGCCTGGGCCCAGAGGCATCGAAGACACTTAGGAGAGTATTCAAATCAAACAGCACCATGACCACGGTGAAACTACGGCTTTTTTTAAACTTTAACTTAATCAAAACTTTAATTTAGAGAATAAATGACAGCTAATTCATGTGAAACAATAAACAGAGCACAGCAATGCTGTATCCACTGTTCTGCAAGGAAGCCTCTGAAAAGAGGCAGCAGGTTGTGCTTTAATAACAGCTGCAAACTGGTCCTGGTACTGGGAAATGAGTATCAGCTTTCAACCCAGACTGGATTTTTAGTGGGTATTTTAACACGTTGTTACATGAAGAAATCTGCAATCGTAGTTTAAGGAACTAAAACGTCGGGCGTGGTTTATAACGATTTGTAGATCTGACCTTGGCGGCTGGCAGTAGTTTCTATCCCATCTTCTGTATGTTGCTTATTTGTGGTGGAGAAAAACATTTTGCTCACTTTTCATGTGCATGTTTGCATTTAAAGTCACTGCTCTGGAAATTTTGGGAAACTTCCTGAAATGAAAAAAAGATTTCCCCGCAGCTTGATGAATAATACATGCCTGTAATGCTGCCAAGGTCCGCTGTTCAGTTCCCGTCAGAACCGCCTCAGATATGTTTAACAAACTGTTCTATATGCTAACGTATAGAAAATAAACACCAGGGAAAAAGATAACGTGACATGTTTATAGAAGTGCTTCAGCTCAGCTCAATGACCACTTTCCCATAAAGGCCAGCGACTGGTTATCTCTGCTGGAGATTTGGCACGGTGACGGCTGCAGCACAAATCTTCTGCTTCTGATAAACTGCCTTTCACTGCTCTCCTACCCACCGTCACCAGTTAATTCACTTACTGGCACAACAGCCAACGCCTAAGAAATGTGTGCCACAAAAACAGAATTTTATAAGAACAGGCATATGGCTTTTATTAAGAGCAGTCATCAACTTCCCAAGCCACTTCATTGGACTGGGGGTAAATATTTTTCATTACCTTCTTTTCATTTTAATTGTGCTTCATTAGAGAAAAGCTTCAAACCGCATGGGAATTCTTAAACGCTGAGAAAGAGCGCGTAATGAGCGCAGATGGAAGTCGCTCGCTGTTTGCGTTGCGTGTTGAAGTTACCTACAGAGGGGAGGTGGAGCAGGTAGACGTGTAGAGCTCCAGGTGGTGGTATCATCATTTGGAAGGCTTCAGGGAGGCAACCCTGCTTGTTTTTAGTGCAATAAAGAAGGGCAAGCACCTCCACTGCACCAGTGGACAGACTGGTTCCTCTTCTCTCCACCTCCTCCTCAAATAATGGCCTTCTACTCCATTACAGTCAGCCGTGAGCAACCATTATTTTCCTTGGGCTTTTTCCAGACTGCAGTCCTGAACCTTTTCACTTGGACAAGTTTGGCTGCAGCACAAAAGCGTGCATTATGTATCATAAACCTTTTTCCACTCCTATTTGATGCATTAAGCTAACAGCTAGCTGGCAGTAATATGTACACACCTCTACAGTTCAAATCCACTGGACACATAATGTAAAATCTGGACGAGGATCAGTAAAAAACCCACAACAGTAGCGACTGCGCCAACATATTTCTGGTTGTGTTTGTGATGAAAAAAGCAGACAATCCTATTGAGCGTAGGGGAACTTTCATGTGGCTCTATAAAGCAATAGAAAATAAGCAAAGTGCCACACACGAGTGTACGCTCACACACACACGCACACACACACACACTGCTTCAAACTCTGATTGTGTGTCCTCATGTTCTGGAGACGTTACACATCAAATGAGTCCCACAAGCTGAAGTTCAGAGAGGAGCTATTTTTAGAGTCCGGGGATATTTCGCTAATTCACGCGGCCTCTCTTCACTCACACTGTCAAGACCCATAATAGCGTCTCGCTCGTGCACACACGCGTTACACCGACTGCAGCGTGCTGTGACAAGTCCACGCAATGCTCCTCCCACCACGGCGCAGGGGATTCAGAGAGAACAGAGGCCAAATGAAAACAGATGCACTGCTTTTATATTAATCTCAGCAGACATTTGTACTCGTGTTATTACCATATTCAGTTTCAATCACAGGCCCTTCAGGATCTGTAAGTGCTGACAACCCTAAAACAATTTTCATTTGACTTCATGCGACGAAGCCGTTTTATTAACAGATAATATTCCCATCAGGCTGACAAGATAATAAAGAGTAATGAGAGTGAACGCACCCACAGGCCTAGCACTGGAGGGGACACATTAAGCAGGGTAGACAAGTAATTTTCTTTGTTCTGGTGACATTTATGAAGCAATTTACACCTTTTTACAGTGATTAATGGTGAAAATGTTGCAAAATTTAGGACCCAGTTCAGCATGTAGTGGAATATAACCCAGTGAGGTTCTCGTGCATTCTGTGTGCTTTAAAAATGAGCTTATTTTCCTCTTTTTGGGGTTTGATCGGCTTATGAAATCGGCTACTTTTGTGTTTTCTGTTGTTTAAAGTAAGTATGTAAAAATGTTGTTTAAGGTTGTTTAAGGTAAGATAATAAAAAAAACATGGAACTGGGGAGAAAAGTCAATGTTTTAGGTTAAAGTCATGCATTTATGAGAACAAACTGAAACATTAAAGAGGAAAAACTTACATATTTACAGGAAAATGACTATTTTACAGGAAATCAGCTCATGAATTTATGACCTAACATCATTTGGGAGCTTTTTATTGTAAATTTCTGAGCATCTTTTTTCTCGCCATTGTAAATGGCTTGTGTGTTTCAGCAGGACTTCAACCTTTTTCCTCTTTTAATAAAAGAAGACGTATTGCTGAAGAAGCAAACACATGACCCTGCGTGCTCAGCCGTACATCGCTGTCAGTAATGTTACCGTGTGGCTTCTGACTGAAACACGTATGTAAACTATTCTGTTTGTTACGCAGGTAACGCAGGTAAAGCTGTTTTCATGTGGATGTCTTTAATGCTGCCGCTAAAGGTGACTAGAGAAGAACACATTTTACATGCACTTATTCACATGACTGCTATCAGCTGCTTAATGTTAAAACATAACTACAACTTGCCTGAATGACCTTTACAGGAAGACGGTCTCAGTGAGGCTGTCTCAGGATTAACGACGGCGCTCGGTCTAAAGTACCCGCTGGATTTCAGCAAATAAGGGAGTGAATCGTCTTCTAAATGAGTTCCTGCGCCACGGTAAAGGCAGCGGGGCTAATATTAATACTAGCTGTACTAGATTCTAGTGACATCTGAGCTGACTGAGGTAGAAAATATTAGTCAGGCAGTGGAAGAGAAGGTCAAAGAGGAAAGGAAAAGCAAATTAAAAAATAAAAAAAGCAGATGAAATAACTCATTCTCAGAGAGAGAGAGACAATGCTGCCAAACACAAACTGTCGGGGTGCTGTGATGTCAGAGTCAGACAGAGGATCTACAAAATATGCCTCCATATTTCAAGACTTTCTCTCTTTTTTAAAGCTGTGTCTGGTTCTCCTGGTTGTCCACACTTCAAAATCAATAGCACAAAAACTTACAATGACTCTATTCTGAACAATATTTTAAAGCTCTTTAAAAAAAGTCCACGAGGCTACAAAAGGAAACCAGCACGGTGAAATACTGTAGGCCGTCCTGCTGACGTTCAGAGTTATGGATGCATTTTTGTGTGGCAGAGTCACATGAATCAAAGTGCTGGTAATTTATGTCTTGTTTCATGCTACCCAGGTACTAAGTAAGTAATATCAAAAGCAGATCCCCACCACGGTTTAATGTCTGATGTAAAACTGTTCACAATAAGATCACTAATAAAACAGGCTCATCTGACGATGCTGGAAAAAAAAAACCAGAGCAGAAAACTTATTTCCTCAGGAGACTTTTTAATAGAAAAAACAAAAAAACTAGATGTTGTTGTGTAATACCAAAAAAGATCAATTTAATTTACATTAGTATTAATTTTATTTTAGACATTAAATCTAAAACCTGGAAGGCTATTTAAGTAAAGGCAGGTGTTTTTTCCTAAATGATTTCTGTAACTCTGTCATCACAGCAGAAATACAGAAGTAGAAAAATACTGAATTATCTGACTGTAATCAGAGTGTTTCTAATCTCTTGGATAACTGATTGCAGCTTTAATGAGACAGTAAGTCACTGCAGTGGTGGACAGTTTGAAAGTAAGCACGGTGCAGCTGATGCATCTACATACAGCTGAAGTTTAGGGAGTGATTTAGTCAACCAGTGGTTAAACTCCATTATAGTGCCATTAGAACAATGAGAGAGCAGAAATGAACAGTCATTAGTGCTGTATCAGACTTTCTTCCCCAGTTCTTAATCTGCTCACACAGAAAGAAGCAGAAAGTCAAATTGAGCTCATAGAGGGAAATTGTTACTTACAGGAGTCTGTGCCTGAATGCAAGCCCTTTACAAACTGGCAAAACCTCCAGCAAAAGACAAAGAGATGAAGACCAAAAGCATCAAAATCAAGTCAAATGTTTCCTGGCAACATGTTGATCACACTGCACATGATTAAAGGGCTGCTGTGCGCCATTACGCTTAAAAGTTGGCCAATAAAGTTGCGGTGTGTATCGCAGTCTTAAGGAGGTTTAAATGATCGCCCTCTGATTGTGATCATCGCGGGTATCACAAAACACCCTCCGCAGGAGACCAAAGCAGCAGCCAGAGGTTAGCGCTGCAAATTTACAGTTCAGCTCCTGCAATAACAAATGTATGAAAAGTGCTCGAGGGCAGAAACTGACAGAAACTGGAATAAATTAGCCCGAGTCCTCGGTGTGACACACCGACCGCAGCCACAGCCCCCTCTCCCCCAGCTCCCCATCCCACCCTCACATTAAACCAGAGTTACTGTAAACTGAATATAAAACCCATAATCCCTTGCATCTGGGTTATCGTCCTGGCGCGCAGGATCGCTTCCACCGCGACGAGCCTGGCACACACTCTGCAGTTGTTGCCATGCCTCGTGTTGGGTGGGTGTTGGTGTAGGGGGAGGGCAGAGACCCTTAAAAATCCACTGTGCCCCACTCAAAAATGTAGTGTCAGAAGAACGGCTTGAAAACACACCCACAGATTTTGCGGTAGTTGTCAGTTCTGCCACATTATTAATGTTACGCAACGCCTACATCAACACATTTCACTCTGGTTACTGCAAAGCCTCGGCATACGGTAAAAGTCGGTACCCTGCCACAAAAGCAGAACCCCCACACTGGAAAAAAAGTGCTTAAGTGGAAAACTGTTGGCAGCTCAAATGCAGCTAACAGATCTCGGGGGAGTTGCATGACAAAAGGATGATCTAGTGAGGGAGAGTGGAGGGTTGAGGCCTTGCAGAAATCTTGGGAAGTCAGAATTTTGCTGATTGAGCTCTACGCTGTTTGCTAACTGCATGTTTGATGCAACCGGTGGAGAGTTCTTGAACTGTAGAAGTTGCACACCTTTGCAAAGTCTGTTTCTTTTGTCTGCGTTTCTCAGGCAGTTAAATTGTCTTCATTTGACCCCATACTCTGCAACTCAATCTTATAATTATGTCAGCAGATCTTAAACCTCACTTTTGCTAGAGTTTCCAGTAATAACATGGGAATAAATAATTTGAACCCTCCTCTGCAAAAGACTTCTTCTTACCAACAGGCTCTTTGAATGCAACGGCAGATGCCCAGCATAGTCTGCCAATCTGTCCTTGGGTTCGAGTCCCTTTAAAGCTCTCTTAATTCAGGGAGCTGCAGTGGAAAAAATAAAGTAATCATGTCAGCTCTGCGTCATCTCTGTGCCAGCATCAGGCCAGTTTTCATTTGGCAGCCTCGGGCTTGTGGTCTGGGGTAATTTATTTAACTGAGAAAAGCAGGACTCACTATGCACCCCCTCCTCTTGGCCCCCCGTTATATTCATTCAGGTTTAGATTCCCAGAGCTGAGGTTAATTGTGTGTCTTGAACATTGCTTTACTTTCTTTCACTACTTTGCTTCAACAGAAACTCAAACTTCAGACGTGCAGGACTCTCGTGTGCTGTAGGCTTATTGTTAGATTACAGTAACGTTGCAGCAGCTGGATCTGTGTGCATTTACAGTGTCTGTCGCAGTGCTGTACCCTGTACAGGCATTACAGTACAATACTGTCAGCTCCTTGGTGGCCAACATACAATTTATTTTAGTGTTTTGAGAATAATCTCCTTGATCAGTTTATTACCATGAAGGAAAACTTTATTTCTGCGCACATCTACTCACTGACAGCAATCATCTGTATCAGCTGCACTACAGACTCATGGTCCCTGTTATGCCTGTTGGCTTTGTTGTGTTTCTTCGTGTTCCTGGTTTCATGTTTGATGCGGACCTTCACGTGTGCATGTAAGTCTTTTGGTTATGCTTTAGTTTGAAAGTTTTCTCGTGCCTTGTTTTGGTTTTACATCCTATTATTGCCCCCGTCCTCATGAATTTCATCTGTTTGTGTATGTTCCCACTCATATCTCATGTCCAGTCATGCCTACATATACATACATACAGTTCTGTTTCCCTTTGTCTTCATCAGATTGTCTGTTGCTCTCTGCGTGTCTATTATTAGTCCGCTGAGCTCTTTGTCAGATTCCTGTTCTGGACTTTGGCTATGTTGGATTTCTAATTGCCCAAAAAAGGCTCGGTCTTTTGTTGCCTATTGCTTGTCAAAATCTGAACTCCTATATTACTTTAACATCTTTCTAAGCCAGACAAATACTGAAAACTGCATCACACAAACACAGCAATTTAAATTTCAACATAACTGATATAACCGTTAAAAAAAACATCCAAAATTATAATGAAATGTAAGGTTTGTAATCTCAAACCCCCAAAGCTCAGATATAAAGCAGAAGCAGATTTAAGAATAGATAGGATAAAAAGAGGATGTAATGTGACAACCACACCTTTTCCCTTTATTCCCTCAGAATAAACTAGTTGTTAGTTACGAACTGTGTGTGTCTGTGTGTGTTTTTATTGGACCGCCACTCCATGAGCGAGCTCAGGTGGTAGTGCAGTTGTTGTCACAGCCTCTGTCACCACACTGACAGAGACCAGAGTCAGTGGATGGCAGAGGCCGCTGTGATAAGGTCACTATAGTGCTGCTTTTGTTTGGGCCCTCTTGTCGAGCGCAGAGTTGGAGGCCCGGCTGATTTTGTGTTGACGTCTACAAGCAAACAGCAGCGACTGCAACAGCACTGAACGGACCTAAACTGATCGTGTTTCTGTAGCAAAACTTTACTTTGAAAGCAAATTTAAAGCTTCACAGTCACCATATGACGGACAAGCAAGAGTTTTGTCTAAGTCAAACATCGTGAATCCACAGCAGCCTCCTTCAGGCTCCAACCCTGCAGGCTTCGATGATGTCGTCTGCCTTCATCCTTGTCCTCTGAGGTAAATACATTGGTTGCTCATTTAGGTAATGATGTTCTCATTTTGAAAAAAAATCCTCCTGGATCCAAACAAATACCAGACTTGTTTTGGTGGATTCAGATTAAGTCAGACTTTTCATCTGGAACGACCCCTCT
Source organism: Benitochromis conjunctus (assembly GCA_015052645.1). Lineage (NCBI taxonomy): Eukaryota > Metazoa > Chordata > Actinopteri > Cichliformes > Cichlidae > Benitochromis > Benitochromis conjunctus. The sequence goes on along the minus strand of VOQK01028957.1, from coordinate 18,375 downwards.
ACTTGGATTTCCCACTCTGAAAGTCGTAGCAGTGGCACCAACCCCGAGTTGACAATGTAAAACTTGGATTTGTAGCATTTTTGGGATCCCACAACAGTTTATTTTGCAGGTGTGGGTCTTGCATTTCTACTACCACAGTATAAGCCCCCCTTTGAATACACACATGTACAGTCTTCTACTGTCAGTTACCAGTTATACCATCAGACACTCTGATCCTGATGCTCAAACCCTGTAAGCGGTTCAGCTTCTCTGCATGAAAAAAGATGTTGTAAGAATAATCTTTGGGGATGTTAATGAAAGAGTAATAAATAATCGGTGCTTTCTTCACTTTCAGACTGTTTACTTTGAGCAGATGTCTGCCATCTGATGTGGAGCACGCTGAAATTCTGTTTTGGGTTTTGTTTTTAGCCGGGCTTTTTGCCAGTTGAAGTCTTTTCGCTCTCCCGTCGTTCTCCCTGCTGCACTGCTCTGACACGTTTGAGGCTCGCGCACTCGTACATAGAGCCACGGTGCAAACTGCCGCCTGGTCCGCCACACTCCAGACCAAAGCCGCAGGCAGGATGCCTGTGGTTTCATTGGTCCAAGAAGTCAGAGAGGTCGACAAAAACAAACTAAAACAGTGTGACAAATACCCCGACTCACCTCTGTGGACCAAAGTAAATACAAACACAGACTCGAACACCTTGGGTTGAAGTCATGTCTGGCCTGTGTTTAAAACAAGAGTCTTATGCAAACTTTAGTGAGTGAAAATGGTGGAAAACCCAAAATGGAGGCCTTCGCTGAGGTTTCTGGGGGACATGACCATACAGCGCTGTAATTATATGTCCTCTAATGCTCCGTGGATCATGCTGGAGCAAAGTCCTCGTAAAAAAAAAAAAAACTGTGACCAAAAAACATAGCTTTGCATTGTAAATGGGCACAGTGAGAACAGAGGAGAAAAGCCTCAACATTACAAGGCTGCTCGTAAGAAAAACGAACACGAGAAGCTTTGGAAAAGTCACTTCACGTGCAATCACCAGAAAATGGTTGTGTGGGAAAATGTGACGTTTGTTGCATAAGACATTCGCATGCACAGCGAGGCTTTAAATCATATTCAAACACGAGGCTCTGACCTCTGACATACTGCTCTTTGTGACTCGGTAATTCGATGAGCCGTAAAAAGTCAAAAGTCTAATTTTTTTTGTCTAATGTAAAAGAAGTTGGATTCAGCAGTGACACAAGTTTTGTGTCACTTCTTCCTTTTGTTTCACACTACACAAAATTACTTCAAAACAAATAAGTAAAAACAATCTCTGTACTATAAAGCACGTTCACTGAGATGTGGGAGCAGCAAAGACGAGAAATCCCGGTGGCCTGGACGGATTCTTTAAACCATCTTAAAACCCTTAAAATTAGGAAACAAAGAAAGTAATTTCATAGGCAGAATTCATTTTCCCAACAAATAAATTAGGAGATTTTGGACTGACTGTGAAGCATCCCTGGGTCTTAAACTAAATCCAGTCATTGACCACATAATAGTGACTTCAGGCTTTAGTGGTTCATGCTGCAACTATCTGAGCAGGATATTTCTAACGGCTGTGGCACCTGACTGGTCTGGTGGTATCACAGGCCAGTTGTTGATTCAGATGTGCACTTCCTCTCCATCTCGTCCTGCTTGCTACTGTCTGACTACTACTGTCAGCCATTCAGGAAACGCTCTGTACTCCGAGTGTATTTCTTAAGTGTTTTCCTATAATGCATTGTTCTGTGAACCATCATCTCTGAATTCCATCAAATCTCCTCTTTTTTCCTAGTTTACTTCAGATTTTATTTGTTTCTACACTGGAAATATCTGCTGAACGAGGACAGTTGAGAAACAAACTACAGACGGACTTCCCCAACAGCATATTCTTGACCCTTTCTTTATGGACTCTGTCTTAAAGTCACGTTTGGTTCACCTCCTGTGCTCACTTGAACCTCCCTACCAACAAATCAATCCGGCGGCACCGCATCTCCCGAGTAGGTGATGCCTCCCAGTCAGTCTCGATCAGGTCTGATTAGCAGCATCTCAGTAACTAACAAGGCTTCTTCATGATTTCTGCACCTCGCAGGACTTGGATTTTTTACTTGTGACTGAAACTTGGCATAATTGTGGTGAGTTAAGCCCATTTTCTGAACTTGTTCAACCTAACTGTCATTTTTTCAGTTCCCTACAGATAAGTGGTCATAGTGGAGGTCTAGCATCTGTTTCCAAACACAGCTTTAACTGCTGGCAGCTCACAGATGATGTGTACTGATGTGACGACTCATTTTTATTGAAACTGAGTCTTGACGTTAGTTTTTTGTCCACCCGTTTGTCTGCATTGTGTTATTTTTATTGCTTTTGCTGTCTTATTCTTTTAGTTGCATCACATTTTTGTCAATGCTTGTAATTTTTAAATAAGCTTACAAATAAACTGACTTGACTCGGATTGACTGCAACGTGCTGGCAATCCGTCTGTGTTTATAAATTAAGCGGCAGTTGTTTGAAAACCTTCTCCTGGAGAGCGGCTGCAACCAGTCTGAGTCACAGTGTGATTGTTTGGAGACAGGTTGCCTCCCACCAGGCAACCTGTGCAATCCCTCTCAAACCCTGGGCAGTGCTCGCCATATAAAAAAACCCAACAGAATCACCAGCAACCATTGACTGAATCATCTTTGCAGATGTTCATTCTCTACCATATGCAGGCAGCACATAGCAAAGGTTTGTATGTTAATCTGATTTGTGGTGACACCGCCCCGACACTTCACACTGTCCCCAGGAACTCAATAACATTGAATCACGCTGTCCTCTGATGTTTTGGTCCTAATTCTCCTTAACATCAGAGGCTCTGCTCCAATATTATCTCTCCACCATGAAATTTGATTTCTTTAATCTTAAGATGTTTCTTTTCACTTAATTATTGCCTCAAACAAATTTTCTGTTCTCTTCGTTCAGGGTCAGAAAGTTGTGGGAAACACAGCTGCTGTGTCTTTAGCTGATCTCGCCATCATGAAACTACAACCAACACTTTTGATTCATTTTTATTAGCACGCCACATATATAGAACAGGGCACAGGGTCGAGCGCCTTTGAAATTTTTGGATGAGCCAATGAAAACAAAGAAAGGCCCAAGGGAAGTCTTAGAGAGTTCACCAACTCTAGCTGTTAGTGGTGTCTCTGAGTAGCTGCTTTATCAGAGAATAGCGTCTCTAATTGGATTAAACAGGCAAACAAGCAGCTATTGACTTTAGGATCACTTGTTTAGGCCTTTCTCTAACGCTCATTTGGACTTTGTTGATCTTTGTCACTGTTGGACAATATGTTGGATGTCTTCTTAATTAATTTTGTGTGGTTCCATTACAGTATTGTTTAAATTCATTTCTCCCTATCAGTGCAAACATTAATAAATGTTTTTAATGTATCTGACAAGGATCCATTTGATAATGTTAAATAATTTTCTTACTGTCAACAAACCTCATAAAAACCTCCAAAACCAACAATGAGCTAATATTACTAATAAATGTGTAATCAAAGTCTATGAAACTCCCTGTTGTCCAAAAACTACTACAAACTCATCACTGAGCCACACTGTTGCATTAGACGGCATGGTCCCTTCATCGCAGACTTTAGTATGACTCAGTATTTGGTACAACATCCTGCTCCATGAAAACAGTACGGCTTGTTTCAGCCCTACAAAAACAAACAAATGACCTTTTTACTCATGCTTTAAATATTATCTGCTGAAAACTAGCAACCGGCTGTTTAGAGAAATTCTGAGTCATCTATTTTTATTTAATCCATTAACAGCAGACTCCACGACTCTGAGATGACTTTAAACATTTTTTAAAAGAAATCATTAGAATGTTTCAGGGAGTTTTAGAAACACAACAAGTTCTGACATGTGAAACTGACCAAGAAGAAGACTGTGATCATGTTAACTCGTTTGTTCAAAACATCATAACTAAACAAAAATAAATAAATAACCAATTAGAAATCTGGCTGTGCCTCAGCCTCCACACAAACACTGCTGATAGTGGGAATCAAAAAATGTGTTGAAGGAAACGTTACATGTCTGCCTGCCATTCTGCAGAGTCAGAGAAGTGCTGGATTGAGGGTTCGTGAAGATCAGATCAGGTATCTCAGAAATGATTACACAATCAGGAGAAACACGGATTATTCAGTGAGAAACAGAGACGTCCTCAGAGACATGCATGTTAGTAAAAGATAAAACACACCAAAAGCCCCAAAACACCTCAAAGCTCTGAAGAACTGCTAAGAGCACAGAGGACACCAGAGTCGACCAGTCGTTATCCCAGACTGTCCAGACTTACAAACAAACAAGAAATCAAATCAAACCAGCCAAAAATGCCCTGAAAACAAATAAAAAACTGAATAAAGAACAAAAAGACGGCTGTAGCACTATCGCAAGAGCTGGGGTTAGCACTGGGTGGTACCAAGTCTTATACCTGACAAACACACAATGATTTGATTCAGCCGCCCAAACACTCGAGGGGAATTTAAACACCAAAAAAGCCAAACATTCCTGACATGACAGGAAGCTCTGCACAGTGTAGTGAGACCATGCAGGGATAGCTTTATTATCAGGTCTGAGTAGTCTGCTGGTGTCCGTGCATTAGAAGACGAGGAATGAGCATGCTGTTTGTTTTTGCATGCTCATTTGCAGTAAGAAAAATTGCTTCATAACATGTTTTAGCAAATATTTTACTAGCATATCAAATACTGACATGCTTCCATAATGGCTGTAACACGAGGCTCTTTTATAATAGCTGTACTGTGTCTTTGCATTGTGCACATCTGGATGTTTTTCAAGTGTGGCGAGATATGCAAACACAATCTCAATCTGTTTTACTGACTGCTGATGTATCGCTGGCATGCCATCCTCCAATCACTTGTTTGACTCGTAGTTTCTTACAAGGGGAAACGGGCGATCACACTGCAGTCACTAACGGAAAACTGTGAACCACTGAAAGCACCACAAAGTGCCAAGTCAGCACAAAACTCACCATTCAACACCGTCACAAACACAGATGTGCACGCACAGATCCTGCTTCCATGTATCTCAGTGCACCCAGGGAACAGGCTCTCTTCTTTCCATTCTGACTTTTGTTTTGGCTGAAGAGCGTGCAGATTGCTTACGGCTTGTGGTCTTCGCCCTTGTGGTGGCCGAGCTCGTTTGGAGATCAAACTCCACGACAGCTACGAGCACAGAAGCTGAACAAGTTTGAAAATTATACAATTATTTTACGGCTCTCGGTAATACAGATCAGGACCCGCTGTATATAAACAGTTGTGACAAGTCAGCCTTTTGTTTTTTATTATTTTGTTTAACATGTGGCCTTGTGGGGGGTCTGGTGACCAAACACATTACACTGATCCCTCTGAGTGTCTGTGGCGTCTGAGGAACATCATGGGAAGCATGATCCTTCACTGTGACAGCAGATTTAAGAACGACATATTTCATACTGCGGATAGCGTTCCCATGCAGCGGCCTTTATATGAGTTTTTGAGTCATTGCAGCATGAAACAGCGAGCCATTTACAGTAACAGATTTCAACCATCTGGTTTTGATTAAGACAACACATCTAATGTGAGTGGATGGCAGCTTTTTTTCTCTTTGCAGCTGCTACATGCTGGAAACGATTTGAGCTCTAGTGGCGCTCTCTCTCTGTTGTTGTTGTGTTTGTTTTTCTCTGCGATTTGTTCCAAGGACTGACCTGAAATGAAACTTTTTTTATCCATATCACATTTCCAAATTGTCCGTTTACAATCATTTAAAACTAAATGTGCACCACGTTCATTTATCAGTTATAATATGTTATTATTTTTAGCTTGAAAGTTTAACTTTTTATCCAGTAAACTGTGAAAGCTGTTTGTTCATCCATATTTTCAGCTAACAATTTTAACTGCCGGCCGTACTTTTAGCTAATGCACTTCTTTAAATTAATAACTTTAACTTGTTAGTTTAGCTATATTTGCTAAGCCTCTTATTTCTTCATCCATACCTTCATCTGTTAATTTCAACTCCTAGTCACAAGACTTCAATTCAATTCAATTTTATTTATATAGCGCCAAATCACAACAACAGTCGCCTCAAGGCGCTTTACATTGTAAGGTAGACCCTACAATAATACATACAGTGAAAAACCCAACAATCATATGACCCCCTATGAGCAAGCACTTTTGCGACAGTGGGAAGGAAAAACTCCCTTTTAACAGGAAGAAACCTCCGGCAGAACCAGGCTCAGGGAGGGGCGGCCATCTGCTGCGACCAGTTGGGGTGAAAGAATGTGGACTTCTAGACGATCCTTTTTAAGCTTTTAACTAGTAATTGTTATCATCATTTTCTTTTTGTGTATCTGTCATTTTGAGCTAGCAGTTTCAGTTGTTTATACTTCAGCTAACAATTTGCAGCATGGTATTTATGATTTTAGCTGGAGATTTGATATCCAGTATGTTTAGCTAACAATCCGTCCATCCATACTGTTACCTGAGAGTAACACCAGTGTTAAAGCTACATTTATCTGATGACAATTTTTGGAGCGTTATTATGCATTTAAATACTTTATAAATAAATACATTGGTCTAGTGGCGATCCTTTTAGTTAACTGTTAACTTTTCCATACTGTTAAGGTCCACTCAGTTCTTTGTGTCCCCCGTGGTTACTGAGGCACGTGTACCCCCGGCTGTGAATCAGTTAGTTGCCAAACACTCCTGCGTGAAGGGTGGTAGAGCCATCACGCGAGGGGAGTGGGAGCTGCATCCTGGAAGACAGATGTGCATCTGAATGGATTCCATGTGGTCTGACGTAACTATGGTACCCAGATAACGCTAAGGTCCTGCACCAACATTAATCCAAGCAGCAGCACTCGCAGGCCCAGACAGGTACAGTTCACCAGAGTCGTTTTCAGTCATTATCTCTTCTGGCTTTACTTCTCTATCTGGATTATCAGGAAGTCCAGCTTGGGACAGTAAATTCCTAAAAGTTAAGACTGATTTACAGTCCTACCACTGGCACATGGTATGCTGCCTTTCTATAACCTGTAACTTATTAAAGTGATCACTTTAGAGCCATTTTTTCACATATAGACCCAAAACTCCCTCTCTCCAGATGGGCCTCATTCTGCAAACATCTGGAAGTTCGAGCCTTATTTTCCTCACTGAAAAACTTGAGCCACGTGTGCTACCCTGAAGGTGAACTCTCCAAGATGTTCCTTTACTTAGTCTGTTTCTCGGTGCTTTTCCCAGCAGTGTCGCTAGACTGAAACTGTTTCAGCTCCCACAGGTGGTACCATTAATTCACTCTGTTTGGCTGCCTTGCGGCTAATGAAAGATGAAAGTAGGCTCTGCAGAATGTGCTGTAGTTAATTGAAAGCCCTGGCATGGTCATCTGCATTGTGCAACACATTTGTCTCTTGGGGCCTCTTGCAATGGCACACTCATATCTGTCCAACACAGCAGGAAGACGGGGAGCAAAGAGGAGACGAGAACCAGAGTCAAGCCACCGCACAGGACATCCTGGGCAAACAACACCATGGGAGGGCAAACACTGAGGATGGCAGGAGGGAGAGAGGGTGCAGGAGCTTGTCATCTTGTGATGATGTTCACGACTGGAGGAAACCAAGTCGAGGGGAAACTGTTAACACTTTTTCTTTTTCTGGATGCCCAGAGGCAAACAGAAGCAGCAGGAAACACAGCAGGTTATCTGTGAGTCATGGAGGATTTTTTTCCCATCACAGTGAGGATTCTCCAGGCTTTCAACTACTGCTGGAAATTAGCTTCAACTATTTACCAATTAACGAGCAAGCCAAGAGAGCAATTTTGTGGTTAACACACTGCAAACTCAAAAGCTACCGCTGAGCATCTTATCACACTTTACTGATTATTATACCTTTGAAGGCAGCATGCTTTTCTTATTACTTTTTAACTGACTACAAATCTCTGGATCATTATCATCTGTCTGCAGCTAATAACGTCAGCTCTTAGATTTTCATGCACAGGGCAAAAGAAAAAGTCATTTTCAAGCCCCACAGGTCCACTCTGTCTCTGCTATGTCTTCACTCATTATGGCAGAGCACTACAGGAATGAAAACTGGGACAAACAATAGGAAGCACATAGGAAACATCTTGAATGTACATGCAGATCTGCATCTCGACGTTCGCTTCCTCCGGCATGTAAACAAAATAAATTGGGGTTAGGAAAAAAGTGAGACACATAAAAGAGAATCCTTGAAAGGTGTTATCAGACCTGCTGCTCTCACATTTTCCAACAGCAAGTGCCACTTGGCTTCTCAGTGCCTTTTTTCCCCACAAGGAACCCGTTTTTTTTTTCCACACAGAGCTTGTGTTGTTTTGAATAATGGGTACGCTGACAAATAGTGATAATCTGTCATCTTGTCTATTTTGGGGCCTAGGTTTGTCTTTCAGAAGTGGCCTGGAAAAAGACGTAGAAAAAAGAAAAGAAGTCGCTCATAAAGAAGGACGACTCTGAGCTTCACACAGCTGGTGGAGTGGATCTGGGTTTGAACTCAAGAAAAACATCGAGAGTTCACGTCCACGTGGTGCCAAGCATGACATAAAGGCCATTTGTTTTTCACATGCAAACCTCTCATCTTGCATGGTTAACTCATATTTTGTCTTATGGCTGACGAAATAAACATCGTCTGCCATCTGCATGGCTGGTTTCAGCAGCAAACAATAACAAAAACATAACCGCATTTTCATCACAGCGGTGGAGACAAAGAGCGAGAAGCCTCCTTGGTGCCATATTTCTTCTAATTTTACATCTCAAATTTCACTTGGTTCCAGCCGTCCTGCAAAGACACAGACACCAGCGAGAGCCCACGAAATCCTAATGAACAATGTCTCCACGGCTGCTCCACCCACCACCCAGAACACCACCCACCAACCACCGACATAAGCAACTTCAGGAAAGACCCTCACCACAGTACAAGTAGTCTGTGGTCACTCCATCAACCCGCCCCTGGCTCCTCCTTCATTTCCAGCTCCAAACCCCTCGACCTCTACTTTTTATAATTGGTTATTTGAGCTGAGGCCCAATGAAGCTGTTCCAGCGCCAGAGCGGAGCGAGCGACCCAAACCCCCTGAGCTGGAAGGCCGCAGTCCAATCTGCTCCAAATTATTTGCACGGCTGCAAAGCACATGGGGTTGAAAGCCTTATATAAGCCTGTGGTAGGAATATTCAACCAGCGTCACCTTCTCATGAATTCCCTTTGCTCTTTGTCGTTTTCCTGAGGACTATTTTTACATCAAAAAAATAACTTTTTTAAGTTCATACAGGCCACTTTTTACATCTTCTGGACTTTAATAGGGAAGACTCTGTCACCAGTGCACTAAAGGGAGAGCATGAGTAGAATAGTTATAGTTAATGTGCTTTTAATGATTTATGTGAACATTTTTAACCCTCAATCTCTGGAACTGCTTGAGTGAAAAATGCAGTATTACGTCTTTCTACTCAAAAGTCACGAAACGTAAAACAAAATAACATTTAGTGAATAGTTGTTCTGCATTAAGAATGCAAATTTTAATATTTATGTGATCCGCCCAGGATGAAAAAAGCAAGAAAAGAATTCAGTTAATCAATAATGATTTAGAAGTTAACGTCTTTATATTCAGAGTTTCAAAATTCTCAATTAATCCGTTTTCAACCACAGGAGCTAAAATTTCCCATTATTGACGGTCCACACCAACACACCACCCATCTCAGTTCCCTACACTGGTTATAGTTAAGTTATGAACATAGTTTAATTCATAACTTGTAATGTTGGCCATGATGTCACCCATTTCAAATGTTCACTTTGACATCTGCCTTTATGAAATTAGATACTAAGTGTCACTAGTGAAACGCAGGCTTAAGCCTTGACTATCTGTTATAGACAGCTGGAGATAGCACAGCAGGCGCAAGCGTATTTGTTTTATTGTAATCTGAAATTTCAGCAGACTAGTCAAAGACAGCAGGCAGACACACGAAATCTCAACGTCACTGCACAATATGATGAACACGTTTACGTCCCTTTGACCCAAGAAGACTCGCAGATATGGAAAGTAATCAAAGTGTTATCCATTGACTGCAGAATAACGTGAGCAGCCCACTGCTTAGAGGGCTTTCTAATGTGTGCAAACACAACTTAGGCCAAAACAGCTTTTTGCACCAGACATATTATTTCTACTGTAAAGTTGGGCAATGGAGGTTTACAAGGACTGACTCACTTTTGGAGCCAGACTCTAGAGGAGGAACTAGTTTGTAGTACGATATTATTAAATCCCCTCATGAGTTCACTACACCGGGGGTAAAGAGTCACATCCACAAATGTCTTCAGCAAATTTTGTGTTATGTTGTGTGATGTTCAGATATATTTCATATAAGACCAGGTAAAGTCAGGGAATGACTCCAAATCAAAGATGGCGCCAGCACGGCTCTGAGGATCAATGTGCAAAAGACTAATCTACGAGTGTGCACGTAACTCTATACGGTAGCAGCCGTGCTTCGATGGATAATGCAAATAAAGCCTTCACACTGCGATGTCACATTCTGGTGTGCGGCCATCAGGGATGACTTGTCTTTCTTTGTCTTTCAAAAGACAATGTGCAGACACTCTGGCTGCCCCATGTGGTCGCACAATAAATTTGCGAAAAGCCCAAGCACTGGGGGATCCAGTAACTTAAACTGAGCCCTCGTTTCTCTATTTCCACTTCATCTCTTTGTGTCTCTAGATGGTGTCATCTCTAACCAAAACAAATCCAATAGCCTGCCTGAAATCAAGTCCTCTCCTGGACAAACAGATGTTCAGCCAGCCGGATCTCCAGCTGTCAGACTGGAGACGAGTTTTGTTGGTTGACCAGAGAGAAAAAATGGGTCACAATGATGCCACTGATAGCTGAAACAGTCTGGAAGAGGACAGACACTCGGTCAGCCAATGAGGATTCCATATGAGAGCGCTGACGGAAAACAAAGACGGTCCATTTCAGTTCGTTTTTAACAGGCAGCAGATAACTTAGTGATTAAATATGAGCTTTAAAAATGAGCTTTTAGGAATATTTGTAGACACACAAAGGAAAGTTCAGTGTGCAGTCAGAGACTTCCTGAGGTGTTTCAGTTGCCAGAGCAGATGTGAGGTCAGGAGTCCAGCCCAGGTGGCTGAGATTTACTCTGATAGTTAATCATATCTCGCCTTCCACGCAGATGTTTATGAGTCGAAAGATGTCAGGGCCCCTTAATCAAAAAGCTTTTCATTCACAAGTCACAGACAATAACTGCTGGATTTATGGTGATTCACGGTGATTTTACATCCCCACGGAGGAAGAGAAACGTGCATTTTGTTTCCAAAACAGTGCACATGCATGTGCAGGAGTTCAACATTTCATAGCTCGAAACTATAAACATGTCAGTTTGTCAACACGCCACGTTTCTACACTGGTTTCTCCTTAATCCAGTGGCTCAGCTAGTGACCCCCCCGATCCCCCGCCCTCTCAAAATGAGCTCCACTCTCTCCTTTTAAATCAGTCAAAATGAGGAAATGATCAGTGTAATCACACTCCTTTTAATCAACGCACACTTTCATATCAGAGTGCTGTAAACACCCATTACTGTGTTACTGTCTTCACACATGCCCCCCCCAAAAAAACAGAAACAATTCACTGCACCCTCTCACATCTGCACAGAAAACACTCCATCCGCCTCGTCTGATTAACTTCACTGACAGGACCCGAGCGCTGACTCACACACCATCACATTCAGGATGTGTGTACACACGCGCAGCACTACTGGCTGCAGCCACCTTGCCGCCACGTTTCACTGGCTTGACTCACGGCTCCTCTGCGACCCAGAGGTGCTCCAGAACAAGGATTAAATCTGAATGACTTAATGAAGATCAAGCAGAACAGAGGAAGATGAGAAGGCGCACTGAGGAAAGAGCAGAACTACTCCCAGCAACTTCCTTTGCCATGAATCGATGGAGGAAACATGCCAGACGAGCAGAGCTTCTCTCAGTCACGCTCTCTCTTGATAGTAGTTGGACAAGTT